>CM076578.1:1755736806-1755831587 GCA_034641835.2 Pinus albicaulis | reverse complement strand
TGGTAATTGAGGTGAAAGCGGATTTCTTGAGTCAAGAACCATTTCAATATTAATCCTCTTTTTAAACTAATTGAGTTAGAGTTGTAGAATGTATTACTTTCAGCATATCTTTCAAGGTTGATTATATCTGATCTTCACATATAATGATCTTGCCTCAAAGCATAAACAACCCGGATTGATAATAAATAATTGTGTTAGTTTAGGTACATAAATTAGCTCAACAGGTACAAAGAGCAGAATAAGGTCTTTAGGAGCATGATTCTTTATCATCAAGGCTTATTTACTCAGAACAGCAGAGGGAACAGTCACAAGGCAGGGAACATGAGAAGGCTGCAAGGATGATGTGTTAGCAAGGGAAATGCATTCCTTGCAGGCTTATAAAACAAATTAGCCCCTTGCTTGCTTGTCAAGGAATTTATAAGGGGCTAACACCAACACAATCAACGAGCAACATGATTGTGCAACACTGCAGCTGGAAGGAGGGGGGAGGAAGGGATAGTAGCATCATATGATGAGGAGTCCACCCTTTTCTCTATTTAAGAGGGCTAGTGCAAAGAGGAGGCATACTGTATTGCGTTGTGAGAGAAAGGGCAAGATTTCTCAACTATATGTGCAGTCCACTCTCAACATAGATGTCTCGCTTTATAGAGTCATTCCACCAGGGAGGCCACCTGTTCTATCATTGATGAGAGAAATTTTGTGTTTGGATTCACCGCTCTTGTATTTTGGAGAGGTGAAGGGTTTGGAGAAGAACTTTGGCATGAGGGATGTCAAAGTAGCAGACAACATCTTGAGGAGAGCTACACATGCTAGATCACCAGCGCTATCCCTGAGGAGGATTGATCCTTACTGGAGATCTCAGCACTTAGTTGAGTAATCCAAGGATCTTGGTGCATGCATGATTCTAGATGGCCTAGAGAGAGATGACAGATACATGGTAGATGATATGGTCATCTATTCACATGGCAGAGTCTTCTTGACTAGATATTCTAGTCTCAAGGAGAAGTTGTTGCATGCAGCATATGAGGACTTCTTTTCCATGCATTTTGATGCATATATTGCCTTGGAAGAGGAGTTCATTTGGGAGGGCATCCAGCAGGACATACATCAGCATATGGAGAGATTCAGAGCCCGGATGATGATGGAGGAGATGTCACAACCACCTTCCTACTCATTGGGAGTAACGGAGTATTTTCAGTTGAGCCATTTCAGCTCAAGTCTTCGAGTACATAATGGAGAATGTACAATTTCACTTTATGTTTTGTACTTCTTGTCTCTTTATGAGCAGCATATTGTACCAAGGAGGATTTTTCCTTCTAAAATTTTGTATAATGATGTACTTGAAGCCATTTGCAGCATTGAGATTGGTTATCTCATTGGTGGTTTATGGGGAGAGCCACATGATTTTCGGTGCTCACCATTGACACCCTTTTTTACTTCCATGTTCACATCTTGTAGGATGATTTTGGCAGAAAAAAAATGGCTAGAGAAGCACTTTTTTTTGTTTGATTTGATGCAGGTAGGGCATGCACTGCGCTGGTTCCTTGTGTGGGACCTTGATCCACTTTCCGGTTGTCATGTGACAACTTGTTTCTATTGGTTTTTGCTTCCATGTATTGTTGATATGTATGTGTTCATGGGAAGCTTTGATTGGAGAGTGGGCTTGAGATTGAGGATGCCCATTGGGAGCATGATTCTCCTTACTATATATGTTGTACATTCAAGGAGGAACCATGGGCCAACCATGAATGCCACATTACATTCCTTTCCTTCTTGTGGGAAAACCCACTTGAAGACCTTGAGGAGGCACTCCATGGATTATGAGGAGATGGAGGAGTTAGCACAGTCAACTATTTTTCCTTTGAGGATAAGGGAAGAATAATCTATGAGCCACTCCATTGATATGAGAAAAACATATGGTGAGAGTATTTTTTATTTGCATTTGTCCATATATATGCATCTCTTAACCATATATGTGCAGGGATTTTCTCATAGGAAGGATATTCTTCCTTCTAGATTTGATGGTCTACATGAGGCCATTGTGGATGATCACTCCCTAAGAGGAGACGGGGAGGATATTTCTGGTGGAGAACATACTCACATTGCACACTACATCATTCACTTTCTCCAGGAGATTGGGGCAACAAGAAAATGGTGGGAAGGCCACCCATCATTTTATTTTCTATGGCAGTGGAGAGTCAAACTGCGTTGGCTACATTTGAGGGACCATTGTCCTTATCCTTTACTAGACATGGCAGCCATCATGATTCTCCTTATGGTTCCCTTGATGGATATTGCTAAAAAATTTCTTGGGCATGATTGGAGGAGAGACACATTAGGTGGATGTGTCCTTGGAGGGAGAAAACTCCCACACACTTTACACTACTGTTATAGAGGGAGCATGGGAGATGGTATGGCCACTACAGCAACTCATTTAGTTTCCTTATGAGGTGAGCCATATGAGGAATGAGATGCCATATGATTATAACTTCCAAATCATCATATATGGAGAGACTTGGGCCAGTATGATTTGCAGTGTTGGAGGAGAGGTCCTTGGGGATCTAGACTTCATCTTGCTTCTTGAGGGCAAGTATTTTGCAGCCCAGGATCAAAATTTTATCTACAGTTATCATGAGTGGAGATATGGATAGCATGGGGTAGGCTACATTGTCTACCATGAGCATATTTTCATCCCACCTACTTTTTCGAAGCCAAAGGTGGAAGACAGTTTCCAGGAGTTGCCTAGATGGGAGGAAACTCATTTTGTATGGATGATTGCTTGGGGGATGGAGGATCCACATGAGGAAGATGTTCATTAGCACATTATAGACTCCATGCCTTTAGGAGAGGCTATCCAGTTCTATCCTTGCATTTTCTTTGGGACAAGCAACATTTGGGAGGGGAGGACTGTAATGTTCCCAAATTTTTCGACAATAATTTGGAACATTAATTTTTGCTGATTTAACCTAGGAGGAGAATAAATGGGTAAGGAGACCCATGCATAATAAAAATCTCAATAAAATACCTCTAAGTATGAAAGGGGATCATCATTGGAGCTAGTTTTCACACCCTCATGTGTGAACAGGGTTATCTACAACGGGACAAGGTCACATTTGACCAAGTCAACAGCCAAGAGGTGGAGCACACTTAGAGAAGAAGTGCAATATGAATGAGGAAAAGGTTATTTGGTGGAGGAAACCCTAAAATGAGTAGGACCCATGGAGAATGGCTTTCATTTTTTTAAAAGGAGGACAAGGCAACCATTGTTTCTCATGCTTATGATTATTCATCTCATTGTCTATTCCGACAATTGAGCATTCTTTGTTGTTTAGCAAGAATTGCCGAGGGAATTCCTGTTTAGGATTCCTTATCCTTCTCGAGAGGTCTCTTGAAGTATTTTTCTTCATTTTCCTCACATCCAAGCTTGAGTCCAAGCTTCCTCCATCTGGACAACGTTATTTCTACAACAGAATAACACTATGTTGCTGGGTGTTGCAGTGAGGGTTCACTACACCATCTCCTTCAGCTATTTTTTAGAGGAAGAGACTATCTTCTCTTTGAGATATCAGATTGGAGGCATCCCAGAGCTCATTGCAGAATTTGGCATTAAGGTCAGCTCATTCCATTGCCCAACAACGCAGTTTCATCCAGTGACTGCATTATTCTAGAGGAGCATTTGCAGTAGGGTTTTGCAGATACATTTGGAGGGGAAGATCTTTAGTGAAGGGATTAGCCTTTCACTTGAAAGATCCATTGGAGGAGGCATATTCAGTTTGAGCATCAGATTCAGCCATCTCCATCCAATTCTATTTCTGAGTTGCTGCAACTACCCAACAACTCCGACATTTTGCAGATTTTGTATTTTATTGCCAATCCTTCTAGGATTGATGAGAGGTAGTCTTTGGGAGATGAGATAGTCACTCCCATTGTTGTATTGGGCCATATATGGATATATATATGTATTTGACATTTGTAACATGCAGTTACTCTATTAAACTGCGATGTCATAGCTAGATATCACATGTATAGCAGTGTTTCATCATTATTTATGTACTTGTTCTTTGAGGTTGAGCATTGTCTATCTTGAGCATCCTTTCTCCTCAAGATATTGTATTCATTTGCAGCTGCTATTATTTAATAAAATGGCTATTATTTTCTCTCATGTTTCTATGAGTTGAGTGTGCTGCACCATTATTGTGCTTTCTTATTGCTGGAGCTCCAACTTTAGAATATCTTGAGATATTCTCATTGTTGTAGCATTTTACTAAAAAGGGAATATTACACTGAGACATCATGTGTCTCAAAAATATGCAGATAAAATAAAAACATAGGTATCTAATCAACATGGTGCTTGTTGTTAGGAATCTGTAATTAGCAAGATTGGAAAAGTCCAATCTCAGAAACAACATTATTTCAACCACTTTGGGATTCTAGGATTTAGCCATCCTGAATCTGGACAGGGATCTCTCCAATAAGTGTAAAGATGGATTTGTCTTTGAAGTTTTGTGTAATGATATTAGGCTAGTTATGAAGGCCGAGGGTTTGTTTTGTATTTTGGATGGTTGAGCATGATTATTATTTGAGGTGGAAATTTCTAAATGCAAAGAGTTTCAAAGGTGTGAAGTTGCAAGCAAATAGAACAAGCTTTGGCCAAGAAGATAGATAATTGTAGGTTTTAGTCCATTGGGCTATGGAGTCATAATAGGGTTTAATTGAAACAACAAGAAGCAAGAGTGGTCCATGGGGCAAGTCATCTATGTCTAAGGATCTCTTTAAAGTTTGATTTTATGGGATGAAGTGTCACAAAAAGAAGGGGAATTTAAACAAATGAAGAACAAAGAGCAGCCTAAGATCAGGCAAGTACTTATAAACTGGCCTGATTTTGACATACACTTAAGAAATACATTAAATTAATCTAAGATCAGGTGAGTATTTCTAAACTAGCCTGCTTCGATGCACTTTCAATAGAAAAACATTTTAAAACAAAGGGAAACTTGAAGGAAACTGTTGGAGAAGAAACTAGCGGGCCGGGCTCACCACAAATCCTCTCCTAGCTCTGCTCTACTTGGTAACTTTCAAGACAAACACAAAGATAACAAAGAATGGCCTAAGATCTGGTAAGTGCTGAAACACTAGCCAGCTTTCAACACATTCCAAGGGAAACATTCAGACAGTCTTTGGGGATAAAACTAGGACCAGGGAACACCATATCTTCCTAAGTTCATCTCTACTTGACATATACTGAAAATAACATTTAAGAATAACAATTAGCTAAGGCAATAGGACGAGGGGACACCAGCATTCCTATGATTATAAGTGAATTAAATAATTCCTAAATAATACAAATTGGAGGAAAACATGTAGATAAAGATTTTCAGTCAGAGAAGGGTACTGATATATAGTAGGTCCTAACTCTATTCATGTTGTTCTTTATAATAGAATATGAACACGGTGAAAACATAAACAAAATAAAAATTTACAATAAGAAATCACACCACTGTCGACATAGACCAGGATCCCATAAATCAGCTTGTATTGATGCTCCAAACTAGTTACAGCTTTAAGTCCAATTCTTTAGCTTAGCAATCATCTACACTTCCTAGATTAACTTATCTATCACAAGCAGAGCTTCAAGAGCCAGTGAAAACTATTTACAAGTAGAAGTTTCAAGCTCAATTATATTTCAAAGTTCAGCAACCAACCCCTCTCTCAACTTCTCTAGTAGTATTCATAGAAGAATGAGGAGGTGAGATCTGATAAAAGATCTCCAAAGATAATTAATATAGTCTTAATGGATTCTCGACCTTTGGGGGCCTCGATGAAGAAGTTTATAGATGTTCTGTCTATATTAATGTTTTTCATTTAATATTAAGCTCAATGGGAGATCTTATTGACTTTTGAGGCTCTCTTTTATGTTAAAGTAACTCTGCTGATATTTTGTCATTAAGTTTGTTTGCAGAATTAACTCTCTGGCTACGCTGAGACAAATATCTAATCTTGATCAATAACTTCGGCCTTTGTTTGAATGCTTTGAGGCACATGTGGCCCTGTGGTAGCTGGGAGGAATCAATTTGCCTCAGATGTGGCGCTGGAGGCTTTCTTGTCGGATAAAACACTTATGATTTTCTTTTAACTGTGTCTTAATTAGGAGGATTAGGATTTTGATAATCAATCTTAGCCGTAATCCCCCATAAATTTGTCTTCAATCTTCCATTCTGGTGCGTTCTGTCTTCGACACTGATACTCTTAGATTTTTTATTCATTTACTGTGTTCTGTTGGTGTGTAGTGCTGCATAGGGCTCGTGAGGCGTCAATGCCTTTGAAGCATTGACGAGACGTGAAAATTTTAACCCATGGATGGCTTCCTTTTAAAGAATCGAAGGCGTGAGAATTGAAACCCAGCCTTTGGATTTTTTCTTCAGCACAATAGAAAAGCCATTTAATCACCCTTACCAAATAATATATCCAGACTTCAAATTTTTTTATAGAACCAAGTTGTATAACCATTTCGGGTCACAAAAGGGACTTGCCGACATCAGGGTGTTTGTGACCCGAAATTCTTAGGAAATCCGCCATATAAAGCTCCCTGGGTCCGTTTTGTGGCATGCTGACGTTAGCCCAAGTGTGACCCAAAATTTTTATGAAATCTGCTTTATAAAGCTTATCGGGTCCGACTTTCACGACTATGTGAGCAATCAAATGAGACCTGCTCCAATTGGTTGTTGTCGCGTGTGCACTGACATGTATGCTGACTAGGCGTTGGGACCACCAGTTCCAGGGGACTGCCGACTGCTGTCGTGGCTGTGGGGACTAGGGCGATTGATTGTGGGCCATGGGCCATGCCATACCTTAGTCTGTTCCCCAAGCTTCTTTTGAGCGTGATCACTGTCCGATGAGCCGACCTCAGATCGGAAAACGTACGTCAATATCGCGCTGAGCCCACAGTCGACAGTTAACGTGCGATGAGAGTGGATTTTCAAAACTGCTTAAGGCCACGTGTCAACCTGTGGCATTGATCACGATCAAATGGGAAATACAGCTTATCCCTCAAAGGAGGTGCAATCAAACTGCTCCAATTTTGTACAGTGAGTGACCGTAGGTTAAACTGGGGTTAACACCTTATTGCCTATTCACTTTGGTCCATTAAACTTCTGGTTCAAACCTCGGACCTATGGGCAATCGATCCGCAGATCAAATCGACGGTGGAGATGTTTTGAGAAATGCACCGGTGGAAAACTCTTCAAACCCTATAAAAAAACCCAAAAAATTAATAAAAACAAAGGTTTTATGCATCGGATGGTTTTATATATATGAAGTGGATAGGCGCCCGACTGCGGGGCCTTGGTCTATATGGGATGATAATAGGCCCGGGGCTTATATAAGAGGGCTAATCTACATCGTAGTTTTGTTTAAAACACAAAAAAATGCGCTCCGTGAGTTGGTCCGACGCAATAAGCGCTTAGGACCTTAGCACTTGGTTCTAGCGCCGGGTTATATGGAGGGGAAATGGCTTGGATTTAGCCCAAAGGGTCTTAAACCCACAGTCAAAATAATTGTTTTTTAGGACAATTCTAAGATGTTTAGATGGATTTTGGGGGTTTCGATATAGTTCAAAATGAGTTTTAAACTAGGTAAAAAATGATTTTCATGAATGGAAGAAGGGGAATCACGAAAATAGAGGAGTTTTATGGAGGAAAAGGGGAGAAAAATGGAGGTTAGTTTTTCAAGTGAGGAAAGGGAAAAAAGGTGATTTTGCAGCAGTTTCTTCTCATGAAATAAACAGAGTTCCAGAGTGTAAAATGGGCACAATAGGGAAGATTTTGGACAGAGGAATGAGGCCTTCAAGAGTCTTCAAGAGATAACACTTTTTTGCAATAAAATTTGTTCCTTGAAGGCTCCAAAAAATGATTTAGCCACCTTTTGGTATAAAATTTTTTATAGGTGGCTAACAGTGGCTCCACTTGGGGATGGTGCCTTCTTGAAGGCATCAAGAACTTTAGAATTGCATTCTTTGGGAGGCTGATCAGTGCCTCATCCATTGGACTACCTTTTTTTTCCTTGAATGATATTCTTTTGCTCTGAAAGCATATTAGCAACCATAAAAACAATGGATCTTTCATCAACAAGCTTTCTACCTACCCAATCCTATAGATCTAACATTTTTTCTTCATTAGAGTGCACTTGGATTGGAAAACTCTTTTACAACATTTTATTCTTTTGAAAGCAGGAAATCTAATCTATTTCTACTCCTTATTTCTCCATGGACTCAGATTAACAGTTGAGCCCATATGATTCTCTACCTAATCTACTATCTGTCGGGATTAAACTATCCAACGGATTTTTATTCTCTACATTCTACAACAGAAATTTAAAAGCATACAAGTCAAGATTGAACAGTCTAACTTGTTGCTGATCTATGGCATAAAAAACAAGCTGCACATAGATCTTATTTTACAGAAAATTAAAACAAAATGGAAGGCTTAGGATTTGAACTTTCAAAGATTTTCCTTCATCTTTTTTACAACTTTGTTTTGAATTTTATTTTGAGTTGTCTTTTCTTTGTCAACTGGTTCAGATTTTTAGCTAATTGGAAACAGGTTTACATCTTTTTTGACTCAGAAATTGAAACATATTTGAGTCATTCTCTTTGGAAACTTAGGTTCATATTTTGAGCATGTTTGAACCTTTAATTTCTATCCTAAAATATCTACTCATAAGCCAAGATTAAACAGTTTGGAAAATCAAATTCACTATCCTATCAGAAAAAAATTTAAAACTAATTAGTCAAGATTAGGTTGTTTGACTAACTAGAAGTGTGTTATTTAGGAGTGGAATTTGAGCTTGCACACTTTCAGATTTGTTTCTCTTTTTTGGTATGGGGCTATACCTTTATTTTTTTTACAATCTGCCCTCTTTTCTTTCTTTGTTTTCATATTTTTGATGTTTATAACTTTGAATGCAATGATTGGTGAAGTATTTATAATGAGAAAAAATATAAAAAGGCTTTCAGAACATAACATGGATCAAGAGAAGTAAAGCTTAAGCATCCTGTCATTGACAGGACCCCCAAACAATTCTGCTCCATTCAATTCTTGCAAGAAATAGGCATCATTACCAGCAACTGAATGGATGGAGTAAGGGCCAAGCCATAAGTTGTCAAATTTTCCATGCTTTCCCTTATCTTTCCTCCTTGAGTCCCACTTCAAAACTTTGTCCCCAATATTGAAATTGTTGGCCTTTGTTCTTCTGTCAAAAATCTCTTTAATGCTGTCCTGCTTCTGTAATGCTTTGTTATAAACTTCCTCTCTAGTTTTCTGAAGATGAATGGTCTAATTTATTCTTCTGATCATGTCATTATCTTCAGTTTTAAACTATTGAATCAACTTCATCACTGGTACACCAAGGTTGTTTGGAAAAATTGCATCATTACCATACACAAGCTGGAAAGGTGACATGCCAATAGATTTCTTCAAAGTCAATCTGTCAGCCCAAAGTGCATGAACTAGCTTTGTGTGCCAAGAATTTTTGTTGTCCTCCAATAGTTTCTTGATTATGTTCACTAAACTCTTGTTTGAGGATTCTGCAAGTCCATTACCTTGAGTGTAATAGACCATGGAATGCCCCAATTTTATCTGATATCTGTGACAGAATTCAACCATATTCTTTGATCCAAATGCTGCTGCATTATCAGTGATGATCTTGGTAGGACATCCAAATCTGGAGAGAATGTTTGCCTCCATGAATTTTATAATAACATAATCATTGGCCTGCCTACAAGGTATGGCTTCTATCCACTTAGTGAAATATTCTGTGGCAGTGAGAATCCATCTATGCTGGGCAGAATATGGTGGATGGATTTCTCCTATGAATTCAAGTCCCCACTGTTGAAAAGGGGCTTCAACAGTGATTGAATGCAGAGGCAGGGGTAGCAGTTTTCTTTTGCCTTCAAAGAGTTGGCATTTATGACAGGCAATGATCATCTTGTGTATATCCAGAAAGAGAGTAGGCCAATAGAAACCAACGCTCAAATTTTTTTTGGCTGTTGTCTTCCAGTACAAATGACCTCCACACTCTCCTTCATGGAACTCGTGCTTAACCTTCTCTGCATCATACTCAGGCAAACATTTAAGCAATACACCATTTTCATTTTTCCAATAAATACCTCTATCTATAATGCAATAGTTTACAGCTTTTAACTTTAGGAACCTTTCCTTTGTTTTTGTCAAACTAGGAAGTGTATTTAAATTAAGAAAAACATAAATAATATCAGCATACCAAGAGGAATTCATAAAATGGTCTTCAACAATGGGAGTTGAGATTTCCTCTTGTTCGTCCAAAGCATTAATCATATTAATATCGAGAACCTCAAAATTGGATTCAACCATTAATCTAGATAGACATTGGCCTTTGATGAGTTTAGTGGGTTTTATCTCTAAATAATATTCAAGAATAACAGCAATCCACCTACCTCTCTTACCATCTGGGTCCTGTGTTAGAATGTCTTTAACAACTGAGTTTGGGACAAAGGAAATGATGTGTGAGTGAAGGATATACAATCTGAAGTCTTTCAAAGATTTAACCAAAGCAAAAGCTTGCTTTTTCATAATGTTATACTTTAGATGGGCATCCCTCAATGCCTTGCTAAAGAATGCTATAGGCTACTCTTATCCTTGGGGATTTTTTTGTAAAAGGACAATTGATATGGTATGTTCTGATGCAAACAAAAAAATATAAAAATCTTTTGAAAAATCAGGACTTATTAGAACTAGTGTTTTGGTTAACGCTTGCTTCACCAGCTCAAAGGACTTCTTTGCTTCCAAGGTCCATTTTACCCCTTGGTCCTTCTTCAACATGTTTGTGATATTTATAAGAAGCTCAGCCAAGTTGGGGATGAACCTTCTCAAAAATTTAATCTTTCCAATGAAAGATTACAACTCCTTGATGTTTCGAGGATGAGAGATTTGCAATATGGCCTCAATCCTTTTGGGATCTATCTTAATACCCTCTTTTGATATGATGTGCCCAAGAAGTTTACCTTCTTGGAGCCCAAATAATGTTTTCTTAGGGTTTAAAGATATCCCAAACTTCCTGCAGCTCCCGAAGACTGTTCTTAAATGTGCTAAGTGCTCTTCATCTATTTTTGAAAACACAGTAACATCATCAAGGTATATAATGATGAAGTAGCCTAACTCTTCGGAGAATGCTGTGTCCATGGCTCTCTGAAAGGTTTCTCCAGCATTCATTAGACCAAAGGGCATTTTCACATACATGAAAGTGCCCCATGGTGTAGTAAAGGCTGTCTTTAATTGATCACCAGGGTGAACTAAGATCTGATTGTACCTAGAGTAGCCATCAAGAAAAGAAATTCTTCTAGACCCTACCACCATTTTTAAAATATGATCCAACTTAGGTAAAGGTTATTTGTCCTTTAATGAAGCTTTGTTTAAGTCTCTAAAGTCTATACAAAGCCTGATCTCTCCAATTTTCTTCCTAACTGACACCAGATTAGATACCCACTTAGAATACCTAATAGTGACAATAATACCAGCTTCATACATTTTCCTGATTTCCTACTCAACCAGAGGCAGGTGAACATGGCTTATTCTGCGCAGTTTTTGTTTGAATGGTTTTTGGTTTTCTTCGAGAGGGATTTTGTGCTGCATTATTTCAATGTTATAGGATTTAAGATCTTCGTAACTCCACACAAAAACATCAGAAAATTATTTGAACAACTCTATGTATTTGAGTTTAATGTGAGCTGGTAAATTTTCAGAAAATTTGATCATTTTCGGTTTAAGTTCACTGCCTATATTCCACTCTTCCACTTCAGTCTCTACAGGTTCCAGTTTTGGCTTCCTGGCCACATCGTTAAAATCAAACAACTCTTCTAAAGGTGTCAGAACTTTTGGCAAACTTACATCTTTAGAGTGCAGGGTTTCTAAATCTGCGTTCATCTCTGTTTCATTTTCAAGTTTGCTAGATAACATGTTTACATTAGCAAGTTCATGAGACCTTTCTTCTTTATCAAGATTTTTTTCTTCACTAGGGCAGTTGGTTTCATAATCTGAATCTGAACTTGGTAGTTCGAATTCATTTCTGAACTGCATGAATTCTTCTATTTGTTTGTCTCTGTCAAACACCTGCCAATATTTTTTGTTATCAGGAATGGCTGGTATAAAATTTATTTGAGTTGTACAGTCTTTGGCTTCATATGGCGTTAAGCATGTTCTAGCTGCAAAGGCTAAATTTTGGGCCGCAATATTTCTTTTTCTTGGGACAAAAATCAGTTTGGACTCCTCGAAAGTTTTTAAAAGGTCCATGACATCATTTCGGTAGGCCCTAAGTCTAGGATGGTTTGCGTTATATTACCCATTAACTTTCCTAATGACTAACCTTGAATCTCCATACACATTGATTCTTTTGGCTCCTAACTTCTTCAACAATCGTAAGCCTAAGAGAAGGGATTCATATTTCGCTATGTTATTGGAACACTAGAAGTTTAATCTACAGGAAAGGCTTTCTGTGTGGTTATTCTCAGTGTTTCATATCCAGACACCTGCACTAGTATTGTTCTTAGTGCAAGACTCATCGAAGTGCATACTCCACAGAGGATTAGTCTCAGATTTAACAGTTTGACTATCCTCCTCAACAAGCGCGCTTTTGGTTTGTTTTTGAATATCAACGCTTAGTTGAATTTGTTTTAATTCCTCTGGTTTCTCGTTAAGTTGAGGCATGCTTTCTTGACCGTCAAGGCCGAAACATGATGGACGTATGATTTGTAGTTCAAGACCTGCATTTTCTTCAATGGGTTCAACAAACTGTTTTGAAATTTCCGTGGTGTTTTCCTCGTCCTCTCTATCGGTCATTAACTATGTTAAAGTTACTTGCTCATCTAATATTTCTTGATTAAAAAGGATAAATGAATCAAGGTCTGTGTTTACAGAGTATAAAGGAGAGTTTTGCGGTTTGTCATGACTAGTAACCATATAATGCATATGGGACTCCCTGTAAAGTCTTCTTGATTGATTAAACACAGGGATGGTTGCATAGGTCATATCCATCTGCATAGTCCCTTGTAACTTAGCCCCCCAAGACCTAGATAACAACATTCCATAATTTGGGGGCACATCAGCCACAAAAATATCCATGACTAAGAATTTGGATGGAATTTGGGCTAAGTTAACACAAAATTCTTTAATTAATCCTAAACATTTTACTCTGCTTGAGTCAAAGGAGTAAAGGTCTTTGTAAGGTCTGGTGATTTCAAGGCCTAGGCTCTCCATGACAGCTTTGGGCATTAAATTATGAGAGGTTCTTGAATCATGCATAGAGTTATGTAAAATCTTGTCATGAACATTTAAAATTACATAAAAGGCGGGAACAGGTCCCTCTTGATATCTACCTTCAATATTAGGACCAAAAATGAGCTCTGGTTGGTCATCATTAAGATTGACTGTGTCATTATTATCCTCAATTTTTAAAGCCTTAGAAATTTGGGTCCTATATACATTCTGGGCAGCTAACTCAGTCAGGGGAACAAAGATTTTGATCTTTGAAATTTCCTGCTCTAGGCTGAAAGGAATTTGGTTCTTCGAAGAACTTGTCTCAGCCTTACTAGCTGCCAGTCTATCAGCAATATCAGCTTGCTAATTCGTTCTATTTACATTTGATAAAATGGTCTTAATAGGAGTACTAGATAAAGTGTTAGTACTACTAATGTCTACACTTTGTTTTTCACTGTTTTGAGTGCCTTTCTCTCTACCTTTATCAGAATTAATAGCCACTGTTTTGTCCTTCTGTTTGACAAATTTAGGCTTGGTTGCAGTGCTTTTTTGTGAAGATTTGTCAGAGTTTTTGGTGTTGGGATTTTATTGACTGGTTTTGCTTCTAAGGTCATATTCTCTTTGAGATTCTATGATGACATTTTCCATGTCTTGATAATAATTTTCATCATCATCTCTTTTGTCATCATAAGGTGTGTATAGACCTTGTTTTCTATTATAATGAATCTCAAATACATCATTATCAACCCCCAGCATGTTGATATCATCTTCCTCTGTTATTTCATCTGCTTCCTCAACATCACTTACATAGTTTTGATAAAAGGGAGAAGTGATCTATTGATCATCTTCCCTAAGTCTGTTTGGAGGTTGATTCCTTCTAAAATTCTGATTTTGGTCCTGATTTCTATTTTGAGGAGAATTTTGGTTTTGGCTTGCTTGTGTTCTCTTAATTATGCTCATCTCTTTCATCATCTCCTCCATCATTCTCTCAAAATTTGAGTTGGAAGTAGAAGGTGTGTTTTCCTCCCTAAAGGACACTCTCTTCTCATTTTTCATTCTTGCTCTCTTCTCCATCAAGTTGACTTCCACAGCAAGAGCACATTTTTGCATCTCTTCAAGAGTTGCAAGATCCCTTTATCTCAGCTGATAGGCCATTTTAGGGTCAAACCCTTCAAGAAACTTGTTTAAAGTTGAGCCTTGTGGAGGTTTTAGATCTGGGGAAAGGGCATTATACACACTGTTAAATCTGGTGCAATAAGCTTGCACACTTTCCCTAGTGTTTCTATGGAGGTTCTTGTAATCAGAAAGGAATTGGAGAGGATTTTTATTCACTTCCCATTTGTTTAAGAATGTTTGATGGAAGGCTTGGAGATCATTGATACTATGGGGGGTTAAGCCTTTAAACCATTTTCTAACTTCTCCCGCCAGACTCTGAGCAAATAATCTAAGCTTGACAGAATCATCATCAATTTCATTTCTGTCAAAGTAGTCATTCATCTTATCCACATGTTGTGATGCAGTTGTAGCATTGCTAGCATCATATAATGGAATTTTGGATTGATAGTCTTGTGGGAGATTGACTAATGGTACAGGAAGGACTAAGGGAGAATACCATGCTACCATGATATGTAGTGGAGGTAGATTCACAAGAGGTGGATTAACAAAAGGAAAAGTGGGCTGAAGTGGAGTGGTTTGGATAGTGGATGTAGGGTAAGTAGAAGTGGACGAAACATGAGTAGATTGCTGAGTTGATCTTGGATGAGAGACACCTAAGTTATGAAGGAAATGTAAATCAAGAGCTGTTGTTTCCCTACTACCAGGATGTTCACTTGTTTTAGGAGATGAAAGTGAAGACTCAGAATCTAGCTAAGTTATATCATCAAATGACCTAGTTTTAAAGGGATTTACTAAGTCAACTTGTGATCGTTGTAGAGCTGAAAGATTTTCAGGAACTGAATTAGCTCTCAAGGGTGATCTGAAAATAGTCGATAATTTAATCCTAGGAGACTTCCTAAGGATCCTTTCTAGGTTATCAACTATCTCAGGTGGATCAGGGTCAGGATAGGCTCTAGTGTGAATCTTTCTAGGAGCCACTATGATGTTTTTCTCAGACCCAAATAAACAGGAGAATTTCAACCAGGTATGACAGTCTTTAAAAGGTCAACTAATTTGTTTACACAAATTTTGATCCTATAGTCCTCTAACTGAGTTTGAATGATATTATAATAATAAGGGTTCTTCCCAGTGGAGCCTTAAGGTCTTTTGAGGATTACGGAGTCGCCAAGTGGAAGTTTTTAGCTCTTTTTCAAAGGTAAAAGGTTTTATGGTCCACTACCATGTTTATTAGATACCAATCTGAAATATTTTTGGGTTTTCTGAGTTATTTTTCAGTTGTGTGGTTTCTAAGAGTGTCCTAAATCTGTTTTACAACTTAGCTATGGTTATGAGACAAATACAGTCTACTCTTATAGCTAAGCCAGCTGATCTTTCAAGGTTTAGACAACTCCTATGAGAATCCTAGGTTTTTCCTAGTTTGTCACTGATTCAAACAAGCTTCATCATAATTACCATTTCTTGTTAGTGATTGAAAAGGCTGCTTTTACTGACAAGCCTTTATGAAGTTTTTAAGTGGACCTAAGAGGAAAATTCGATTGAGTTCCCCAGCGGAGTCGCCAGAAATGTTAGGAATATGTAATTAGCAAGATTGGCGAAGTCCAATCACAGAAACAACATTATTTCAACCACTTTGGGATTCTAGGATCTAGCCTTCTTGAATCTTAAGAGGGATCTCTCCAATAAGTGTAAAGATGGATTTGTCTTTGAAGTTTTATGTAATGATATTAGGCTAGTTATGAAGGCCGAGGGTTTGTTTTGTTTTTTGGAAGGTTGAGCATGATTATTATTTGAGGTGGAAAGTTATAAATGCAAAGAGTTTCAAAGGTGTGAAGTTGCAAGCAAATAGAACAAGCTTTGGCCAAGAAGATAGATAATAGCAGGTTTTAGTCCATTGGGCTATGTAGTCATACTAGGGTTTAATTGAAACAGCAAGAGGCAAGAGTGGTCCATGGGGAAAGTCATCTATGTCAAAGGATCTCTTTAAAGTTTGATTTTATGGGATGAAGTGTCACAAAAAGAAGGGGAATTTAAACAAATGAAGAACAAAGAGCAGCCTAAGATCAGGCAAGTACTTCTAAACTAGCCTGCTTTTGACATACACTTAAGAAAGACATAAAAGTAATATAAGATCAGGTGAGTATTTATAAACTACCCTGCTTCGATGCACTTTCAATAGAAAAACATTTTAAAAAAAAGGGAAAATTGAAGGCAACTGTTGGAGAAGAAACTAGCGAGTCGGGCTCACCACAAATCCTCTCCTAGCTCTGATCTACTTGGTAACTTTCAAGACAAACACAAAGATAACAAAGAATTGCCTAAGATCTGGTAAGTGCTTCAACACTAGCCACCTTTCAACACATTCCAAGGGAAACATTGAGACAATCTTTGGGGATAAAACTAGGACCAGGGCACACCATATCTTCCTAAGTTCATCTCTACTTGACATATACCGAAAATAACATTTAAGAATAAAAATTAGCTAAGGCAATAGGACGAGGGAACACCAACATTCCTATGCTTAGAACTGAATTAAATCATTCCTAAATAATACAAATTGGAGGAAAACATGTAGATAAATATTTTCAGTTAGAGAAGGGTACTGATATACAGTAGGTCCTAACTCTATGCATGTTGTTATTTATAAGAGAAGATGAACACAGTGAAAACAGAAACAAAATAAAAATTTACAATAATAAATCACATCACCATCGACATAGACCAGGATCCCATAAATCAGCTTCTATTGATGCTCCAAACCAGTTACAGCTTTAAGTCCAATGCTTTAGCTTAACAATCATCTACACTTCCCAGACTAACTTATCTATCACAAGCAGAGATTCAAGAGCCAGTGAACACTATTTACAAATAGAATTTTCAAGCTCAATTATATTTCAAAATTTAGCAACCAACCCCTCTCTCATCTTCTCCAGTAGTATTTGTAGAAGAATGAGGAGGTGAGATCTGATAAAAGATCTCCAAAATAATTAATATAGTCTTAATGGCTTCTCGGCCTTTGGGGGGCTCGATGAAGAATTTTACAGATGTTCTATCTATATTAATGTTTTTCGCTTAAGATTAAGATCGATGGGAGATCTTATTGACTTTTGAGGCTCTCTGTTATGTTAAAGTAACTCTGCTAATATTTTGTCATTAATTTTATCTGAAGAATTAACTGTCTGGCTATGCTGAGACAAATATCTGATATTGATCAATAACTTCGGCCTTTGTTTGAATGCTTTGAGGCACATGTGGCCCTGTGGTAGCTAGGAGGAATCAATTTGCCTCAGATGTGGCGGTGGAGGCTTTCTAGTTGTATAAAAAACTTATGAGTTTTTTTTAACTGTGTCTTAATTGGGAGGATTAGGCTTTTGATAATCAATCTTAGCTATAATCCCCCATAAATTTGTCTTCAATCTTCCATTTTGATGTGTTCTGTCTTCGACACTGATACTCTTTGATTTTTTATTCATTTACTGTGTTCTATGGTGTGCAGTGCTGCGCAGGGATTGTGAGGCATCAATGCCTTTGGAGCATTGACGAGACATGGACATTTAAACCATATATGGCTTCTCTTTATTAAATCGAAGGCGTGATAATTTAAACCCCAGCCTTAGGTCCCACCATAGATGGCTTCTATTTATTAAATAAAAGGCACGAGAATTGAACCCTTTGAAGTATATGGTCCATCCTGGGTAAGGGGTAGTTGTCTTTTAAGGAGGCTCTATTTAAATTTCTGAAGTCAATACAGAGCCTGATTTCCCCTATTTTCTTTCTAATAGAAACTAAGTTTGATATCCATTCTGAAAATCTAATGGGTACTATGATCCCAGCATCATGCATTTTTTCAATTTCTGCCTTAACTAAAGGTATTAAGAGAGGGTTTATTCTTCTTATTTTTTGTTTAAAAGGCTTTTGATTTTCCTTCAGGGGAATCTTGTGCTGGATGATGCCGGTATCATATGATTTTAGGTCTTTGTATCCCCAAGCAAACACATCTTTAAAATCTTTGAATAGCTCTATGTATTGCGATTTTATGTGAGCTGGGAGAGTGCTGGATAGTTTGATCATCTTGGGTTCTGCTAGACTGCCTATGTTATGCTCTTCCATGTTGGTTTCCACAGGCTCCATTCTTGGTTCTTTGGCTACATCGTCAAAATAAAAAAGGTGTTCTAAAGGTGTGAGACCTCTTGGAATTTGATCATTTTTGCATTGTAAAACTTCCAAGTCTTATTGGTCTTCATTTTCAGTTATCTCTACTTTAAAATGATTCTCATAATGATTTATATCAGTAGAATATGTCATTTCAACTTCTGGGATTTGTTCAATATACAAACAATTTTCTTTATGGCTGGTTTCTGATATTGGTATGCTGAAATCATTTTCTGATTTCAAGAAATCATCTATATGTTTGTCAGATTCAAACAATTTCTAGTGATCTTCATTATCAGGCACAGCGGGCCTGTGTTTTATCTTTACATGGAGTTGTTCATTTATCTCAAGTATTTGGCAGTTGTTGGCATTGAAGGTGAGTTCATTTGCTAGATGATTCAACGCTCTAGCGATGAAAATGAGTTCATATTTTTCAAAGGTTTTCAATATATCAAGGCAAGCATTTCGATATTCCATAAGCCTTGGATTTCTAGCTAAGTATTCTCCTTTGATTTGTTTTATGATAAGTTCAGAATCCCCTAAGATCGATATCTTCTAGGCTTCTAATTGTTTAAGCAATCATAAGCCTAGGAGAAGGGCTTCATACTCAGCCATATTGTTAGTGCATGGGAAATCCAATTTGTATGAAAAAATTTGATTCGTATTTTGAATCCAAACACCTGCCCCCGCACTTGTTTTGTTACAGGATCCATCAAAGTTTACTGTCCAAAGTACATTTGCCTCATTTTTAGTTTCTTGTTGCTGTTGATTGTCAATGTTTTGAATTTGATTGAAGGCAAAATTTGATTGTTTTGGTGAACTGATTGGGTACATGTTTTCCTTATCTGGTTGGGTGATTTCATCTTCGTTACATAAGATAAAGGAATCTAAAATTCATTGAATAGAATAGATTGGAGTGTTGTTTTGTTTGTCTATGTTTCTCACCATGTACTTCATGTGAGATTCCCTGTATAGTCTTTTGTTTTGGTTAAAAACAGGGATGGTGGCATAATACATGTCCATTTGAAGGCTTCCCTGAAGTTTGGCTCCCCAAGATCTTGATAGGAGCATGCCATACTTAGTGGGAATGTCAGCTACAACTATATCCATTACTAGACTCTTAGTAGGGATTTGAGCTAAATTAACACATAAATCTTTGATTAAACCCAAACATTTGACTTTTCTTGAGTCAAAGGAATGAAAATATTTGTATGGTTTAGTAATCTCTAAGCCTAAGCTTTCCATTACCACCTTGGGAATTAGATTGTGTGAAGCTCCTGAATCTAACATGGCATTGTGTAAAATTTTCTCGTGTATGTTCAAGTTAACATAGAAGGGAGGGACAACGCCTTCTTGGTATTTTCCTTCAACTTCTGGACCAAACAACAACTCATGTTTTTCATCTATCAAGTTCAAGGTGTCAGTATCAATTCCTAAGTTCAAAGCTTTCAAAACTTGGTTTTTGTACACCTCTTGGGTTACTAGTTCAGCTAGGGGAATGACAATTTTTATCTTAGCAATTTCTCCCTCAAGGCTGAAAGGAATAATTGACTTGTTGATATTTATATTTTCCTTTTCAATTGAATTCTTTTCTGCAACTTTGATTTGCTGAACCTTTTTTGGACTGGTAATTGGGATAGTTTTATTAGGACCACTAGCTGAAGTGCTAGGGGTACTCTATTCAACATTTGGCTGGACACTTTTGTCTTTGTTTAAGTCTGGTTTCTTGGCCAAAATGTTGGTTTTCTCTACTGTCTTTTTGGGCTGGTTTTCTACGTTTTTCTTGATAGTAGTGCTAGTGTTCTTATCCTTTGAATTATCTATGCTTCCCTTGCTCCTACGATCATATTGTTTATGCACCTCCATGATTGAATTTTCAAAACCCAATCTATAGTCATCATAATCTTCATAGGTGTTTATATTTTGATCATAAGAGGAAAAACCTTGTTCTTCCTCAGTGAGGAAAACATCATCTCCACTGTATGATCCAATCAAGTTTACATGAGATTCTTCCAACCTTTCCAAATCCATATCTTCCTCATATTGATCTACATAGTTCTGTTGGAAGGGAGGTCTAATTTGTTGGTCGCTTTCCTTTTGCTTGTCTTGATTGTTTTCTCTTCTATAATTCTGATTTCTATTTCTATTTTGGTTATTTTGAGGTTCTCTTGGTGGCAGTCTCTCATTCAAATTGATCTTTTCAAGCATGCTCTCCATCACCTTCACTAGGTTGTCAAATTTTGTGTCAGAAGCTAAGGTTGAGGGTAGTAGGTCATCATTATAAGTTACCCTCTTCTCTAATCTCAACCTATTTCTCTTCTCGATTATGTTTGCTTCTACACTCAAAGCTCCTTTCTGCATGTCTTCTAAGGTTAAGTAATCTCTCCCCCTTAACTCATAAGTCATTTCAGCGTCAAGGCCTTAGGGATACCTTACCAAGGCCATGCCTTGAGGAGGTTTCATGTGAGGTGGGAGAGCGTTGTAAACGCTATTGAACCTAGTGGAGTAATCATGGTCACTCTCCCCTTTATTTCTCTTGAGGCTGCTATACTCTGCTAGTATTTGGAGAGGGTTCCTTTTGAGTTCCCATTTGTTGATAAATGTTTGATGCAAGGCAGGGAGATCATTTATGCTGTTAGGAGGTAAGATTTTAAACCATTTCTTTACATCTCCTAAACTTTGGGCGAAGATCCTCATCTTCATAGTTTCTTCTTCTATCTCCATCTAATCAAATGCATCTTCCATCCTATCTACATGATGTTGGGCCGTTGTAGATTCTTTTCCAGTGAAGTGAGGGATTTTGGATTGGTGATCATTGGGTAAGGGAAGTAGAGGTTGTGGTAACACTAATGGGGCATACCATGTTGCCATGGCTGGAAATAAGGGTGGATTTACAAGAGGTGGATTTACAGTAGTGAAAGTGGGCTGAACAGGAGTGTTTTGCACAGTGGTAGTATGAATTGGAGTGGAAGAAATACTTGGGCCAACAAATTGATTTTGAGCATATTTGTTATGGAAAAGGATAAAGTGATGAAGAAGCTGGGAATCAGGAGGAGTGGAAGGTGAGGCTTCCCTACTCAAGCTCTGTTGCAAATATGAAAAGTTAAGGTCAGTTGTGTTTAAATCACCTTGAGATCTAGTTCTAAAGATGTTTTGTGTATGATGTAAATCAAAGAGTGAATCCTCTAAGACAAGAAGGTTTTCGGAGAGGGAGTTTGTTCTTACGAGGATCCTATTAGCAGCTGATTTTACAGACTTAGAAGTCTGCCACAGAATTATTTCTGGATTGTCAACTATTAAAGGAGGATTCAGGTCTGAATGGGATCTAGTGTTAATCCTATGTGAAGCCAGAGTGTTTTTTCCAAAATGAGAGAGGTTAAGGTTTTAGGGACTGTTTTTGGGAATTTTACCTCTCACGATGTCTTATCTAGTAAGGGACTAGGCTTATAAATTTCTTCAAGGTTGGTTAACACAATCCTAAAGAGATCTGGGAACCTAGATGAGTAATAGGCCTACTGGGGCTAGTGGAGTTGCCAAGTGGAAAATTTTTAGCTTTTATGAAGGTAAGATATTGGATGGTTCCACCACCATGCTTATTTGTGAAGCCAAAATGAATTTTTTTTTTGGGTTTTTCTGAGTTATTCTGGTCTTATAGGTTATGAAAGTATCCTAAATATAACTTAACACTTAGCTAGGGTGTCAATACATACAGAGTTCACTCTTATGGCTTGGTAACTGAATCCTTCAAGGTTTGATAAGGCTTTATGAGAATCATAAGGGTCACTTAGTTTTTCACTGATTCAAAAGGTCCTATCATGATTACCATTGCTTGGTAGTGCTTGAGGGAGGTTACTAATGTTATACTAGATAGTGAGTATTTTGTTTTGAATATTTTACTCAATGTCCCACCTTGATCGCCATTATGTTGGAGTGAGCGGTGGGATAAGTCCAGAGGGTGTTCTTTATCAAGTCTAAGGGCATAAAGAGTTTTAAGAAGTGTTTTCAAACCACTGTATTCTCAGTAGGTCCCACCGTGATCGCCATTATGTTGGTGGCGATGAGGTGGCTGATAATCATTGTATAGTATTTGAAAATAAGGGATTTCTGGAGTCCTAAGGGGTACTTATATTGTCACTAACTCAGAAGGTCCCATCGTGATCGCCATTATGTTGGTGTCCCGTGTTTTGATAGTTTGGAAAATCAAAAGACAAGGCAACATCAGAACCAATATTTAGAGTTCCAAGATCTAGTCCTCCTGTTCTCAGAGATGGATCTCTCAAATGTTTGTTTGCAAAGGTTTATCTTGTGTGCTTTAAGTATTGGTTTTAGACTAGTTATTAAGTGCAGGTGTTTGTTTGTTTGTTTGGTTGAATTGATACAACAGAACATGAAAGGTCTAGGAAAGATATATAGAGTGGAGAAACATCCGGTTCATTGGGAAATGGAGTCAAGAAGAGTTCATAACACACTCATTAATGGATATGGGATATCAGAGGGCAAATCGAACTTGGCCGCAGGATCCTTTGGTTTTGGAATAAGATGGACATCAATGATTTGGAAAGAGAAATTTAATTCTCAAACAAAGGGAATTTGAAAGCACAATTTGAACAATAAAGAGCTATTTGGTAGACAGGGCTAACCATAAATTCTACAAATCACACCTTTAAGCAAATAATGATTTCAAAAAAACTTTTAAAATGAAATCTAAGATTCGGGGAACACCCTATTTCCTCAAAGATTTTATTTCAAATGACGTAGAAAACATAAAATATTCACTGATAATTGCAATCATAGAAGAGGGAACACCTAACACATCTATGATTACAACTATAAATACCTTTAAGACAACTGTTTAAGCAAGGAAAAAGGGAAAGATCAGAACAAACCTTCTTGACTCACTATAAACAGAAAAACTTCAAAGGGAGACTTCAATAACAACCTTTAAATGGCAACAGATAAGCATGGAAAACCATAAGTCATGCTGAAACCAACTGTTCGAACTATTAAGGAAATAAACAAGCATGAAGACTAAAGAGAGAGATTAAAGACTCTAAAATACCTCAACAGAAGAAAACATGAAACAGTGAAGGATGAACAGGTCTAAGGTGCTTCCAGGAGTCATTTCTTAGCCTAAAACTTTCAACCTATTGTAGTAAGAAATTATGGAACAGAATGAAAATAGGAGAAAAAATTAAACAGTTCAGAATAATTCACCAACAACCAAGCTCATGGATCCAATGATAGAGCCTTCACAGTAACAAGAATGCAAAAACATCATCAGGGCTTCAAGACTTCAATTTCTTCTTCAACTTCAATAGACTATGTATTATTTCAGAGAGTTCCAATATTACAACTAGTGATCAACCAACACCAACCCTTCTTCTGCAGTAGTATTTATAGAAGAAAGAGGAGGTGGAATATGATAAAAGATCTCTAAAAATAATTAATACAGACTTAAATGGCTTCTTAGCCTTTGGGGGCTCAATGAAGCAACTTACATAAGTGTCCTCTGTATAAAATCATTTATATTAACTATAAGGTTTGCTAGAAAGAATTTGTTGATTTCAAGGCTCCTTGTTATCCTTGTAATAACTTCGTTTGACAGCTAACCATAAGTTCCTTTGGTTGAAATAACTGTTCAAATGTATTGATGCAAAATACCTCCTGGTCTAGTAATAACTTCGACCCTTTTTTGATTGCTTTGAGGCTGCAGGTGGCTTTGCGGTGGCTGGGAATTTAATTAGCCTCTGATGTGGCAGCGTATGCTTTCTGTTTGATATAAAAACTCACGATCTTCTTTAAACCGTGTTTTAGGCTTATGATAATCCATTTTTAGCCGTAATACCTATAGATCTGTCTTCAAATTTCTGTCCTGATATATTTTGTCTTTAGCACTGATACTTTTCTGACTGTGCTTGATTTACTGTGTTTTTTGCTGGTGTGCAGGGTTGCGCAGGGGTGATATGGCATCAATGCCTCATGAATCACTGATGAAACATGAATTTGAAATCTGCAGATGATTTTCTTTGATGGATCAGAGGTTGGAGGATCGTCACCCTCTGCTTTTGAAATTTATTCAGACATAGCGAAAAAAACCATTAAACCCTGCAAAAAACGAACAAATATTATAAAATCCATGCATGTGTAGGTTTACTGCTTCAGAAGGCACGTGGAGGAAGCATGGCCATTGGATTGCATCATACAACAGTCGAGATTGATTTACAGGAGGTCAGAGAAAAGCGAAAAGGAATTTGAATCGGAGTCGTCTATCACGTAGAGATCGACGGCCGGGAGCGGAGGCGAAAAGTCAAAGCGGAGGAATCAGGGCGATGAATTGTGGGTCATCGATCTGCAGATCAAATCGACGGTGGAGATGCTTTAATGACCGCGCCGTATCCTGGTTAACCATCAAGCTTCTTCGATGAGCGATCACCGTCCGATGAGCGGCCTCAGATCAGACGGTGGACGTTAATATCGCGCCGGGTCCACGTCTGATCTTTAACGCATGATGGACGATGGTTTTGTGAACAGTGCTCAGGCCACGCATCAAGCGGTGTATGGAATCACTGCAAAATGAAAAATACTACCGCGCACTCAAAAGTGGTGCGATGAATACCGCGTAGTTTTGCAACGGTGAGTGGTTAGCGGGGACGACCGGGGCGATGGATTACGCGCCGTCGATCTGCAGATCAAATCGATGGTGGAGAGTGCTTTGAACTTCGGACTGGCAGAAAACCTTAGAAAATAATAAAACGCCCAAGTTTCAAAATAAAATAAGGTTTCAATATTTTCGGGGGCGGGATATATATAAAATATGGTTAGGCGCCCGACTGTGGGGCCATGGGTTACATGGAAAGCCATATGACTGGGGGGTTATGGATGAAGAGCTAATTGGCATTGGGTGATGCGATAAGTGCTTGAAGGGCTGGCGCTCGGTCCCAGCACCAGGGCGCATGAAGGGTAAGGGTTTAAAGACTTAGCCCAAAGGGGCTTAAGTCTACCATATATGAGAAATGTATTTTTATGGATTTTCAAGGATTTTTAAAGGAGTTTGAGGGTTTCGATAAGGCAAAGGAAAGGTCTTAAAACCTTATCAAAGGGATTTTGATGAAGGGGATAGGGGAGAAACATGAAAATGAGGGTTTTTCATGGGAGAGGAAGGGGTCAAAATGAGGTTAGTTTTTGGAAGAAGGGGGAAAGGAAAATGGTACTTGCAGCAGTTTTTCTTCATGTAATGACAACAAAACTTCTAAGTTGAAAATAGGAAAAGCAGTGACGATTACCGAAAGGATAGGATTTTATTAAAAGAATTTAAGCATAAAATTTTTTTAGCAATGAAATTGTTTCTTCAAAGCTATCCAAAATCATTTAGCCACCACTTGATATAACATGATTTATGGGTGGCTAATAGGTGGATGGCGATTTTTTCCCGAGTTTTTTTCCTTTCCTCCTCTAGTTTCAATAATGTGTCGATCCGGGCTTGCAAGGTGGGGCATGGGGTGCCATGGGTCTCTTGGGACAACTGGAGGGCTGGGAGAGATAGGTGGGGAGGAAGGATGGCCTCTTTTCCATATACAAGAAAAAATGGGGAGGTGCTGAGCGAAGATTTGGGTGTGACCCGATCAGCCCAAAGGGCGTTATGGAGGGCGTTATGCCAGTTTCGTTGGTGGGACAACACGGTCTTCTTGATGATGCGGATAAGGTTATTATTAGTCGACTCGTCTAACCCATTCCCTTGGGGGTAATAGTTTGCAGAGTGTTTAAGTACAATACCATTTTCCAAAGAAAAATCATACAACTTGAAAGACAAAAAATAAGTTGCATTGTAAAAAACAAGGGAGGTTGGAACGCCAAAATTGGTCATGATGCAATGAGTGACAAAATATATTACCTCTTGATCGTTGATTTGGCGTAGTGGTATCGCTTCAACCCACCTGGTGAAATAGTCGGTAGCGGTGAGGATATATCGGTGTTGCTTGGAGGAGTGCGGTAAGATTTCTCCAATCACGTCCAACCCCCATTATTGAAAAGGTTCCTCTACTACCACCGATTGTAATGTAGCAGCCGGTCGTGCTTCCTGGTTCGCAAATTTTTGACATTGAACACACTTTTGGACATATGCGTGAGCATCCTTGAAGAGGGTTGGTCAATAGTAGCCAACGCACATGATTTTGTGGGCAGTGGTATCACCTGCATAATGTCCTCTAGCTGGTCCATCGTGTAGTTTGGTCAGGACGCTTTGTGCTTCATCGTGTTCCAAGAAGCATAGTAGGACTCCACTGTAATGTTTCTTGAAAAATTTTCCTTGTACTAACTGGTAGGATGCAGCTTTCAGCCTTATAGCGCATTTCTGCCGAGTGGTTAAAACATGATCCATAACACTATGGGCCAAATATTTCAAAATGTCGGAGTACCAAGAAAGGTTTCCCTACTAAGGCACATGGTTAATCTGATACATGTCGATTTCTTTCTCCCAACATTCTTCTTCACCCCCACATGAATTTTCATCCTTCGCGGCCATTTGGCAGAGTCCTTGACCTTTGACAGTATGTGCCGGTTTGAACTCCAGGTCATACTCTTAGAGACATGTCATCTAGTTTTCTTGTCTTTTGCCCAGCTTTTGCTGCGCGAAAAGTGAGTGAACAACTGGGTGGGGGACGAACACTGTGACATGGTTCTTCAAGATGTATGGCCGGAAATGCTTGACCGCTTTGTATACTATGTAAGCCTACTTTTCAATCTCAGGGTAATTCAGTTCAACACCTTGAAAACCGACGCTCATGAATGATATGGGTCATTCATCATTGTTAGCGTATTTCTATGTGAGGACAACCGCGAGTGATGAATCTGAGGCAAAGGTATATAAGATGAAACCTTTGCTGAAGTCTGGGCTTTGGAGGGATGGTGCTTCTGCAATGGCTTGCTTGATCTTATTGAATGCTTCCTTCTCGGGTGGATTCCATTTGAAACTTGCATTATTTTTAATCATCCCTTGCAAAGGCCTGAATATTTGGGCAAAATCTGATAATTAATTTCTGTACAAATTTGATTTTTCCAAGGATAGATTGCATGGCCTTTTTGCTACTAGGAGGTGGAATCTAGGCGATGACCTTCTCTCACTCAGGATCTACAACTATACCATTCCTAGTTATGATATGACCCAACAATTTCCCCTCGGACACAGTGAAGACACTTTTCTTTGGGTTGAGTGAGATCCCATACTTCTTGCATCTTTTGAAAATATACCTGAGGTGACGTAAGTGATCGCCTCTATGCTTTGAAAACACGGTGATGTCGTCCAAGTATACTACCACGCTTTGTCCTATTAAACCTAGGAAAGCAATGTCCATAGCCCGTTGGAATGTAGCTCCAACATTTATCAATCCAAAAGGCATGTGCCTAAAAGAAAAAGTCCCCCATTTAGTCTAGAACGTAGTTTTTAATCTGTTGGGTTCAACTACCAGTGCTTGGTTATACCCAAAAAAACCATCCAGCAAGGAGAAAATCTCCGATCTGGATATGGATTGCAGTATCTGTTCCATAGGGGGAACTGAGTATTTATCTTTGTCTGAGGCTCTGTTTAGATTTTGAAAATCCATGCACAAATTGATATCACTGGATTTTTTTCGTACCAGAACCAGATTTGATACCCAAGTGTAGTGTCGGACTTTGAAGTTTATGCGCACATTCAAAAGATTCTTAAGTTCTTTCTGAATCATTGGTTCCAGTGTAGGGTGAATTTTTCTTAGCTTTTGATGGTGTTGATTATATCGTTACCCTTTCAAATTTAGATAAAGGTCATAAGGAGAAAATCACCCGATAGGTTTCAAATGGTTAAGAGTTCCGAAGTTGGCTAAGGAGAAATAGCACTAAGCTGAGTCACATGTGAGAAAAGGATAAACGCGTTTTGTAACAAAGCGGAAACATGTAAAGACTTTAAACTAAATAAAGCGAAGGTATAAAGGGCGCGAAAGAAACAGATACAAGGCAGGGCCTGCATATACTTTATACACGCATAGAAAGGAGTCCGCAAGTATATTTCCGGGGGGGTCACAAAGGTGAGGGACGAGGCAGAGTCTTACCCCCCAAAAATCCTGATGACGTGTCGAGGCGTATGACATGCGGCAAGAGTTCTATGGAGAAGAAGGCATGGGCTTTAAAGTTATCATGGTAGTCACCTCATGTCACTCGAGGGTCATGTTCTGAGATACAACTGTCACCACACCATAAAGGTAAGGTAAGTTTTTAGGACACACGGTACCAAGGCCAATACCGGTATTTAACTCGACATGCAGTGTTCACCTACCCAGAGTCTAACGCCCAATCCCTACATTCCATGTGTCTCACTGTCAGCATCCTTATGATGCTTACCCTATTCGTTTCACCCCACCACCTTTTCTAAGCTGCCTCGGTCCTATATAACGGTCTTCTTTTACTGTGGTAAAATACTCAGGTTTTTTGAATTTGGTATAAGCAAAAGTGGGCGCACAGTACCAGTTCTACCCAGTCATTGTTAGTACTCCTGCGTTGCTTTCCCAAGAAATTTCCTACTTCGCAGGCATTCCATCCCTCTCATTCCATCTAGTTTCCTTTTTTAAAAAAATTTCATGATGGTCATGGGTAAAGTCACAACCAAGAAGTCAGAGCTGGGGACCCCCCAAGACCATGAGTCCAGAGCTGTTCCAGGGCCTAAACCGTTCTTATATTTACAAGCTGACATCCGTGACCCGCAGTACCCATTTCCCATTAGCAGCGTCAAACCTGAGCTATTTAGAAAACATGTCGAAAACAAGGATAGGTATCGGGTTGTTTTGTCTGGCCTGTATCATCAAATTACCCCCCCAATATATCCAGTGGTCTAATTCATCTTTTGGATCCGGGACTCTTACGATGAACGTCGAGGCATGTTCCTCTCAGCCCAAGGGAACAAAATACTAACCCTTTTCCCCGAGATCATCAGAAAAGCCCTTCGTTTTCCTACCATTTCAAACTATGTCAGTTTTAGTGAAATAAATCTGACCCATCAATTTGTAAAGCTGCCATGGAGGCAACAGATCGATTTCATCGCCTCCATAACCGAATCTCATTTCAAAACCCTCCCCTCCACAAACTTAGTGCCCTTGAGCCTGTTCAAATAATAGGTCCAGCCTATCCTTGCTCTCATCGTGGGTTTACTAGGTGTGGAAGGTTTTGGTCAAGCCTCCAAGGGATGTATTGATTTCTGATGGTTAATGTCTCAACCTGGGGTTGTTTTAGATATTCTTGGTTTCCTGGCCTCCACCATTCAGACTCAATTCCAGGAGCTTTCAGACATGGGTCACTTCTGTTTTTGTTCTATGGTCTTTTATCTTTTCCTCTTCTAGCACGCTGATAAATTTGAGGGTTTGGGTAAATAAGGTGTACAGGATAAATTCTCAGCCCAAACCAATCTTTGACTGGAGCCTCGCAATGCATCAGTTAGCAAACGGGGTGGGCTACTCAAGGTTCCTACATGATTTCATGCCCATTGCTTATTCTATTTTCCATGACTCTCCTCCGCCTAGGGATTTTCCTGAACTGAAGACCTGGTTATAGTATAGTGAAGCCCAAAGCACCGGGGAATGGTATCTTTTTGATAACTACACAGAAATCCAAGTTTATGGAGCCGAAGTCCCTCCCTACCAATTTCCTGTTTTTCCTGCCCAACGGATTTATGCTTTGGAATACATTCAGCAGACCCTGAAAGCCGACAAACTTCACTTCCTCCCTGAAAAAAATAGGTTTATCCTCAAGCTTCCCACAACCATTGGCCCTTTTGTTGTTAATTCAAGGCACGCCCTTCCTGTGGTGGAAAAGTTGCTTCAAGATATGGATTTGATACAAGGGAAAGCTTGGCCCTATGATCCAAAAGGCATCATATCTAACAGAAGGAAGAGGAACAAATCAAACCCTTATATGCATGAAATGAGGCCTTTCATCGAAAGGAGAGCTAATCTTGAAAACTGGCCTTTTCTTTCGTAGATGGAGAACGATTCATCTGGGATGGGGGAAAAAACGGATGATGCTTCAACCAGAGAAGCTGGCAAAGAACAGGTGGAGGAGGCACGTGCGTCAAGAGAGCATTCTCCCCCTTTCAAAAGACAAAAAATAGGGACCAGTGAAGCAGAATTTATCGGAGATGAATAGTTGCTCGAGGAGGAAATACCATATGAGAAGCCCGACAAGGGGAAATCAGGAATCAAGGTGCTGCGAGATAGTACTACCTATTCTAATTTTTTAGAAGTCTCACAAGCTATTACAATCGGCAGCTCTTAGGTTGCAGGGTCGAGGACTAGAGTAATTAGAGATAAGTACCGGTCTGAGCTAGAAGGGTATGTTGAGAAATACCACACCAGATTTTCATCTGCAATGAATTTGGATACTGAACAATTAATAATGGCCATGGATGAGTCTGTTCTGGACCTAGAGGCTGGAACTACCAGCTACAGGACATTAGATATCGCAAACGACATGTCACAAGTGCCGGGAATTGAAAAATGCAACTTATTTTAGGTTTTTGGTGACATGCTTAAGGATGAAGTGATGCGGCTTTCAATCACTCTGAGAACTTTGCAGAGCAAGCATGGCCAAGTAGTGGAGAATTTCAGAAAGGAAAAGGTCAATTACCGCGCCCTCATGAATGATATACACACTCTCCAGGAGGTGATTAAAGGAAAAGAAAAAGGTGTAGCCGACCCCCAGGGTCATCTTATTGAGGATTTACAGAAGCAGGTTGCAACCTTGAAGAGTAAAATAAATATACCGGGCTCTCATCATGTGAAAAAAGCTGAGCTAGCCCAGGCTAAAAAGGACAAGGCAAACTTGGATGATTCTCTTGCAAAGGAGAGGGAGGAAAAAGAAAAGATCGCAGGAGAGATGGACGCTCTTCAAGGGAGAAAGAATGCATTGAAAATAACCTGGGACACACATACGTGCTCACCACCTGTCCTACCAGAGACTAGTTCCCTTTCTGAACAACTGACCACTACATTGGCTACAACCGAAGCATTGGAGAAACATGTCTCGACAGTGTGGCAAAGGATCAGCGAGCTGGAGGCCATCCTCGCTGAAAATGTCAAAAATATTAATGCTATGCAGAAAGAGATCGAGGAGGGGAAGTAGGAAAAGGCGCGGTATGAAAAGAACATCAATGATCTCAACAATCGTATGAAAGGAAATGTCATCCTCATGGAAGCCAGGCGACTGATCTGGGCTGATATTATTGCAGAAATTAAAATGCGCTAGGCATTTTTAAATGTTATCAAGGAAATGAAGTCAGCCTTCCCCCTTCTTAGAGGAAAGCTCCACGAGGGAGGCACCGAGACGCCTTGCAGAGTCCAAAATGAAAAAAGGTATGTCTCCTTCCTAAAAGATCTAAAGTCATAGGAAGTGGTGAAGCAGGGTATAAAGAGCAAGTTCATGGAAGCTTCAGAATGCCATAAATCAATATAAAAAGAGTTTTCTAGGAGCCTAGCCTTGGATGCATTATAAAAAGTAGCAATCAACTTAGAACGGTTCAAGGTGGACTGGGCGGAGATAACACTGGTAGGACTCCCATCGTGTTGGGACCCCACTCATGCTGTCGTGCAGCCATTACCAACGTATGAGGCCATTCTGAAGGGGGCAATGAATCAAACAAACATCCCTGTTGAGGAGGTAAATCCCCTCTGCGGACAGAGGCGATCCCTACTAGCCCAGCAGGGGTCTAGCAACAATCAAGCAATGCTATGACGCAGGTTCCTAGTTACGAATGAAAGACTTGGGATAGAAGCCTACCTGGATTCCAACGCTAGGATCTGAAGAAGAAGTGTCCCCGTTCCTCAGCCTTGGCAGATCACAATCCCTCCACGATCTCCGCGGATGAACACCTGCACATGGAAGAAACGAACAGATACAAGCATAGAAACCAGCATACGTAACTAAACATCAGTCAGAAAGGACGTTACTCACATTAACATGATGGAAAACGGAGTGGAACCATAGTCATAATCATCTATTAAATAATAAACGAAGAGAGATTACAGCAAGTTACGACGTCGAATGCCCTTCGGACGGGTCTCGGTCGTCCACACCCATAAGCTACTTGAAAGAAACCTCTCCAGAGTCTCGTGACAATGGTCTCCTTACTTGAGTCAGCCTTAAGGGAAAGAGAGGATTCTTTACAACACAAAGACTCTTGGGAATATGGAGATTCAGAGCTTAGGCACTTCAAGACTATCAGCCCTTCAGCCCTTCCAACCCCTTCATCAATGGATGAAGGCTATATTTATAGAGGAGAGGAGGAGGTTGGGATCCCTAAAATAGTGGAAGGGAGGCCTTATCCTTTGGGAGGTTCCCCATATGGTGGAAACAAGAGGCCAAAGGAGGAAGGCCGTGGTTATTCAGTCGAAACCACTCCTGATGACTCATCCACGAAGTTGTTGTAATCGAAACTTCGCCTCGTTTTTTAAAAAACTTTCCATAAACAGAGTGGCGCGGGTGCAACACTGGGACAGAGCGCCAATTGGCGCGGGCTCAGTGTTAATTTTCCCCCATTGGCGCGAGTACATAATGGGCTACCAGCGCCAAGGCAAAAACAGGTGTTTTTAGGGGTCTGCTCAGGAAATGATCAACAGAAGAAATGTTGTCCTCATGGAAAGGGATGCAATGATGGTATTTGCAAGACATGACACTGCTTATTGGTCACAGAAATGACCCTCCAATGGGCGAGATGGGGGTGGGGACGGTGACAATTCTTGTGTAACACCCTCTGAGAGAAAATCTGCAAGGCTTAAACCAGAAACCATAGTCTTGGTCCTTGGAAAAGAGTTTGCACTCCTGTACCAAGTGAAGCATAAAATTCCTGTCAAGGCGAACTATGATGAACTCATGGAGGCTTACATCAGAACAGAAGGTTTCACATCGATGCCTGAACCTACAGCAGATGGTTGGAAGAGATGCATCAAGCATGCCAGCTTGTTAGCCATCTCCTCAGAAAACATCCCACCACCTGCATCAACAATGACCTCAACTCCTTTGCACCAGTGAAAATGGTTAACTCATGATTCGACCTTAGTGGCCTTTTAGTTTTAGTTTTACTTTCTACTTTCAAGTTTCGAGTGGAATTCATATTTCACTCTTGCATTTACTATTTGTTAGAAAAATTTTAATGTTTTGTTTTGAAACGGCCATGAGCCTAATTGTGAATGATGAGAAGTGTTCTCCCTCATCATAAATTTTGTTATTTTGATTAGGACCTGAAAATGCTTACTAGCATGCGGGGAAGATATTTTCCCAAAATATCTTCCCGCATGTGTTCTTGTAAATTCTATATAAGCAACAAACTGAGATGGAAAAAAGGTTCCAGATTTTCAGAAGAATACGTTAAGAAAGAACTCTATATGCATTTTGTTGAAGTTTTGATATAAAAGTTGAAGAGCCCGTTTGGTCTCAATGATGAGGAGTTTCATATTTATTGGGGATTCTGGCCTTAATATTTCATAGTTTGTAACTCTCTCTTATGTGTTATAGCTTAAATGTCCATTTCGTTTACATCCATTTTTCTTATATCTTGTTCTAGAATGCGAGTTGCTCAGATGTCTTGGTATGAATTTATCATTGTTGATACTCATGCTAAAACTTGTCTAGCTCTTTAAATATGGCTCAGGCATGATATGTTGTTACATCTTTCACTTTAAATGTATTTATTCTAATATTAGCAGCGATGAAATGTTATCTTTAAAGTTATTTTCATGTATGGATTCTTGTTACTATAAGCCCAGTACAAGTTGATATTCATTTCTAGATCTCATCTCAATTACAACTAGTATCCTCTCCATTTTTCATACACAGTAATCACCTTCTGATTATTCACCTCTATGACGTACTTTAGAATCCAACCCTCTTTACAGAAATCTATTTTTGAATTGTCGGATACATCTTTATAAAAAATTCACACTCTGCCTCTGTAATATTACTTTCGTTGTGCTTAAGCTTTGAGATTTTTGGTTCCATTATAATCCAACTTACCCATTTGTATATGATAGCATGAGAGCCATTTCCTGAACAACTTTCCCCAGTTGAACCACATGCTCCTTGCTAATTAAGATGTCCTAGGCACTGGTCTTTCACAACTCAAGGCTGTCTCTAGGAATGACAACATCTTTCTAGCGCCGTTGCCGGGGATACGAAGTTGAGAAAGGATAAATCCCTGGGCCTCGATAAAATATTTATTCACTCTTCAAAAAGGTGAGCAAGAAGAGTTGAGAGTTATAGATTCCTCACCTTGGCGACTCCACAGTCAATTATAAGATAAACTTACTTGCAGTCTTGGCTCCTCGAAAGCCACATCTAAGGTTAGATACATCTCAGCCAAAGACACCTTCGGTGTCTGACCCAGAGAAGATCTTACATAGGAGGGGTTGGAGGGAAAGACAGTTAGTTCACACAGAGATTCTTGAATTCTCTTTAGAATACTTTCCATCCTCCTCCTCCCAAGTAGCCCAAGAGCAAGGTCCCAACTCCACTGTGGGAAATTCTGATTACTTTTCAGATAATCCTCCCTTGGGAAACATCCAAGTTAAAGACGAAGCTAAATTTGTAGATACCGCCCACTACACCCTTCATCCCACTCTTGAGGCTAAATAAGTCAAATAATTCATCGAAGTATCTGCTATTTATAGTCCGTCTTCCCCATCAAGACCTCAAGCCTCTGTTCAATACATTCCCATTGTCATACACACTGCGCTTCCACCACCTCTTCTCACACATCAAATTCTCCCACGACCTCTGATGGAAAATGTTCTTGGTTTCTTGCTGAAAAAATATGCTCCCCTGGAATTACCTCAAGTCTTGAATGATATGCCTCAATACTATCTGAAAATCTTACCCCGTTTCAACGGAGAAAATGAGATCGAGGCTCAAAAGCATCTTGAAGTTTTCTGCTCCTTTGCAGAGAAATTTAATGTGGAGCATCTAGATGTAGTCTTGAGATTGTTTGTTCAATATCTTGATGGAGAAGCTAGAAAATGGTTTAAGACATTGGGAAACCTCTCCATCACTACTTGGGAAGATATGGAAAATTCCTTCCTCAGAAAATGGGAGGAAAAGATAGATCATGGTTACTGCCTCACAAAATTTAATGCAATCAGGAAAAAACACAATGAGGGAGTACCAGAGTTCATTAAGAGGTTCAACAAGCTATACTCAAGCCTTCCAGTTGAAATGAAACCTTATCAGACTACTGCCAAGGTGGTGTTCGTAGCAGCCTTTGATTCTGAATTTCGTTTCTCTCTAAGAGAAAGGAAGCCTGCCTCACTAGAAGATGCTCAGAAGGATGCGCTAGAATTGGAGGCTAATTTTACTTCAATAGAAAAATCAAAGGGAAGATCAGATCAAGATGCTAGAAGAAGGGGAAAAGAAGAGGCATCTACTTCTAGCCAAGATAGAGAGTCAATTTAGAACAAAATTGAAGAAATGAATAAAATGATTAAGAATCTTTCAAGTAAGCTGTTCAAACTTGAAATCGAAGCCAAGAATTCATCCTCTAAAACTTTCCAGAATCCTCCAAATAGGGGTTACAATCCTCAGTACAGAAAACCACCCCTGCAGATACTGCAAAGGGAGCAGAAAGAATAGCAAGACCAGGTACCACACCCGTTGTACCTGGAAGGTCAGGTAGATTGTCCTACCGAAGACACCGCTTATGAGAAAGACGATCCATATCTTTCTTATTCAAATAGTGATGAAGTAGAATTTCCTTTGCAAGAAGGTGATGGAATGGAGATTCCATTACAAGAAGAAGAAAAGGCTAAAGCCATTGAAGATCCAGAGATCAACGATTACTGCAAGCAGTTCGTTGATTTCATGCAAGCATAGTTCAATAGAAGATATGATCTTAGATCTTCCAGGAAAAGAACCCGTAATCAAGATGAGGAAGAAGAGGCGCCTAAAAAATAAGCAGCTATGAAGAAGGAGACAACGATTCAAAGGGTCACAAATAAAGGTAAGAAGCCTCTAAATGAACCTTTGCAGCCTAGTGATCAAATTCCTTCCTCTTCAAAAGTAGCCACTCCTCCTAATACTAAGTCTGTGTTGAAAGAAGTCAAGCATTTAGTTGAAGGAAAAGAGTCAAAGGAGAATATAACAAAAAAGTCCTCTTCTATCTTTAGTTTACAAAAAGAGCTTGAGAAAGTCAAAATCCTAGTCCCCTTGACTGAACTGCTGAAGCAGCCCGCCTATCAGTCCCAGGTCACCTCTTTTATGCTTCCTCCAGAAAAAACTCATAATCCAGACAGTCTGAACCTTCAAGAAGAAAGGCCCATGGTTGTGTTCGGCCCCCACGTTGAAGAATTAGATACCTCTACTCCTCCTTTTTACGTGTAATTAGTGATTCATGATTTGATATTACATAACTGTATGTTAGATTCGAGTAAATCCCATAATATATTGCCTCTGTCAGTCATGGAGAAATTAGGATTGCAAATCACCCACCCATACAAAGACCTGTATTCCTTCGACTCCAAAAGGGTCAAGTGTTTGGGGATGATTAAAGACTTGGTGGTCAATTTGGCCCAGATCCCAACCAAGAGTGTGGTGATGGATATAGTGGTGGTTGATATCCCAACACGTTTTGGAATGTTGTTGTCAAGGTATTGGGGAACCAAAATCAGTGGGTCAATCAAAATGGACTTAACTTATGCTACTATCCCGATATTTGGAGGGTAGGAAAGAAGGTTGTACAGGGAAACAAGGTTCGTGAAGATGGTTACTAGGGCTGATAACCCGGTTAATTCACCAATGTATAGTAAAGAAGGGGATTTCTCATGTATAATGTTGGAGGAAGACCAATATTATTCTCAAGAGCCATCATTATGCCAGTTTAAGACTGAACAATCCTCAACAAGTCAGGAAGAAGGAGTCTGGACGCTTCACTTTGATGGAGAAAATTCCAGAGAAGGTAATGAAGCTGGGGTACTACTGATTTCTCCTATAGGCAAAAGGGTCCCACTGTTGTTCAAGTTGGAGTATGAAGCTACCAATAATGTGGCTGAATATGAAGCACTCCTGTTAGGGTTATAAACAGTAAGAAGCATGGACATTCAAAGTTTAAAAGTTCTGGGAGATTCGGAACTGGTAGTAAGACAAGTGAAGAATCATTGCCAAGTTAAACACCCAACGATGAGGGCTTATAGGAATGAAGTATGGGATCTGGTGGAGAAATTTTTCTTGGCGTTTAACATCCAGTTTAGGCCCAGAGAATAGAATAGAATGGAAGATTCACTTGCTGTGGCTGCTAGTACTTTTCGGCCTCCGCAGAATCCCCTCCTAAGATATGAAATTGAAGTTCGTTACCGACCATCAATGCCTGATAATATCAAACACTGGCAAGTGTTTGAGGATGAAGATCAAGTAAATATATTCATGGAAACAGCGGGGGAATTCTCAAACATGGAGATAAATGCTAGTGAAGAAGAAGAAACTGAAGACCTTCCCTAGAACAGATGGGAGGAAAAGGTGGCTGGTCGTAGAGTATTGCAGTTAAAGGGAAATGTTATACCTAGGGGGCCGGTGCCTCTAGAGAGGCTGTTTGATAGAAACGATGTCCCACTGCAGCCGAACAAAGTGGTAGAAGAAAATCAGGTAGAAGACCTAAATCTCGGTACCAATGCTAATCCAAAAATTGTGAAGCTATCTAAGAAAGTCCCAGAGGAATATAAAGAGCAACACCAGAAACTATTCCAGTCATACAAGGATGTGTTTGCATAGTCTTATCAAGACCTCAATACCTTTTACACCAGCGTCATGCAACATAAAATCCCCCTGAAAGGAGATGCGAAGCCGCATAAACAAAAACTCAGACAGATCAACCCTCTGCTACTTCCTTCCATAGAAAAGGAGATCAAAAAGCTATTGAAAGCCAAAATCATTGTGCCATTGAGATACTCTGAGTGGGTGGCCAATCTGGTCCCTGTCCGAAAAAATAATGGAGAAATAATGTTGTGTGTTGATTTCCGGAATCTAAATCGAGCATCCTTAAAGGATAACTACCCACTGCCCAAGATGGATCATATTCTGCAGAAAGTAGTAGGAGCTTCAAGGATGTCGATGATGGATGGCTTCTCTGGGTATATTCAAGTGGCTGTGCTCCCAGAAGATCAAAATAAAACTACCTTCACCACACCTTGGGGTACATTTATGTACGCAAGGATGCCTTTCGGACTGATCAATGTAGGGGAAAATTTACAAAGGGCTATGGATATCGCCTTTGTTGGGGAGAAAGATAATTTCGTGGTGGTCTACCTCGATGATATCATTGAGTTTTCAAAGGATGATGCAGAGCACATTGAACACTTGCATAGAAATTTCAACAAGTGCAGAAGGTATGGTCTCTCTCTCAACCCACAGAAGTCATTGTTTGCATTAGAAGAAGGAAAGATTTTGGGACATATTGTGACTAAAGATGGGGTTCAAATTGATCCCAAAAGAGTTGAGGTTATAAACGACATATCTTTCCCTAGAAATAAAAAGGAGGTGCAAGTGTTCCTTGGGTGCATTAACTTTCTGAGAAGATTTATCTCAAACTATGCAGAAATAGTCCGGCATATAACCGACATGCTCAAGAAAAATAATGAGGTGAAGTGGTCTCCCAAGTCACGAGAGGCTTTTAACAGAATAAAAAATGCCTTTGCAGAAGCCCTAGTGTTGGCTGGACCAGACTACGCTAATCCTTTTATGATTTTTTCATTTTCATCACCTCATACAGTGGTAGGAGTTTTATTGCAGAAGAATGAGGAAGGGTACGAGCAGCCTATTGCTTTCTTCAGCTAGGTACTCTGCAATGCTGAATTGAAATACAACATACTAGAAAAGAAAGCTTATGCCCTGGTGAAATCCCCTAAGGCATTCCGGATGTATGTTCTGCAGTCACCCATCACTGCATTTGTGCCCACAGCAGCAGTGAAGGATATCCTGATTCAAGGAGATAGTGAGGGAAAAAGGGGGAAATGGATTGCCAAAATACAAGAATATGAGCTGGAAATTTGTCCCACTAAGTTAATCAAAGGACATGGATTAGCTAAAATCCTGTCAGAATCAAATTGCTAGGCTCTGGGCATAAATATGTCTATGATAGCTAATGAGGAGTCCGAAAATATTGAGGAACAACGTGGGATAGAGACAGCTACTCAGAAGAATCATATGAAGTATCTCATCAGTCCGTGGTATAAAGGGATTGTGGAGTATCTTCTGACTCTCAGATGCCCCCCTAGCTGTGATAAAGCTAAATACAAAACTTTGAGACTGAAGTCGCAGAAATTCGTCGTTGCCAACGGTCGGCTATACTAGCGAGACCCTTTGGGTATCCTGCTCCTGTGCCTTACAGAAAGCGAGGTGGAAAACATAATGGAGGAGTTTCATGAAGGTATTTGTGGGGGTCACTACAGTGGGAGAGATACTGCCCATAAATTTTTTAAATCTAGTTTCTTCTGGCCCAAAATTTTCGGAGATATCTTTGCTCAGGTCAGAGCTTGTGAGAAGTGCCAAAAATTTGTGGAGAGACAGAAGTTTGCACCCTTACCCATGATCCCTGTACATGTATATGAACCATTCCAGCAATAGGGAATTGACTTTATTGGTGAAATTCACCCTGCGTCAAGTGGACAGCACAAGTGGATATTAACTGCTACAGATTATTTCAGCAAATCAGTGGAGGCTATACCTGCAAGGAACGCAATAGATACCATGGTGATAAAGTTTATGGAAGAAAACATTATATCCAGATTCGGCTGCCCTACCAAGATAGTTACTGACAATGCCCAGGCTTTTAAATCTGCTAAGTTTTTCAACTTCTACCAGCAATATAACATCGCACTGGGGCATTCCACAACCTACTACCCACAACGAAATGGCTTAGCAGAGTCCTCTAATAAAACCCCGGTAAGAGCACTGAAGAAACCTATCAACGAAAATCAGAAAAATTGGGACTCTCAGCTAAATTTCGCTTTATGGGAAAACAATATTACCAGCAGAGATCAACGGGGAAGTCTCCATATGAATTGGTGTATGGGAGAGCGACGATATTTACCATACAATTGGACTTACCAGTAGCAAGGTTCATGCAAGAAAGCCAAGAAGAGGCAAATGATATTACCAGGAGGATCAACCAGATGGTGGAGTTGGAGGAAACACGAAATCAAGTGAGTCAAAGGTTGACTGAATACCAAGATAAGATGAAGGATTTGTTTGACTAGCATGCCACGGACAAAAAGATGCATTTCAGGGACTTAGTTCTCAGATGGGATATTTGAAGAGCAGAGAAGGGGAAGCACGGAAAATTTGATCTGTTGTGGTTCAGCCCCTTCAAAATTGCCGAACAAGGAGGAAATAACACTTTCAAGCTGGAGCATTTGCAGGGTGACTTGCTGGACACCCTTGTAAATGGATAATTTCTAAAACCCTTCTTCCAGTTTTGAAACAGGCCGGGAGGGCCCGATGTATTATACTATACATTAGTTAGCTGCTTTTACCTTTGTTCTTAATGTCATTTGTTGTGAATAATCATGAAGGAAAAAGAAAGAGTGCAGATGGGCCGAGTCTACATGAAAGGGTAAACAAGTTGTCTACGAAGTTCTCACACATCCTAGGATGAACGTGCCATCCCCATGTGGAGCCAATGTTTATTATATCATTACCCTTTCAAATTCAGATAAAGGTCATAAGGTGAAAATCACCCGATAGCTTTCAAATGGCTAAGAGTTCAGAAGTTGGCTAAGGAGAAATAGCACTAAGCTGAGTCACATGCGAGAAAAGGATAAGCGTATTTTGTAACAAAGCGGAAACATGTAAAGACTTTAAACTAAATCAAGCGAAGGTATAAAGGGCGCGAAAGAAACAGATACAAGGCAGGGCCCACATACACTTTATACACGCATAGAAAGGAGTCCGCAAGTATAATTCTGGGGGGGTCACAAAGGTGAGGGATGAGGCGGAGTCTTACCCCCCCAAAATCCTGATGACGTGCTGAGGCGTTTGACACACGGAGAGTGTTCTATGGAGAATAAGGCATGGGCTTTAAATTTATCATGGTAGTCACCTCACGTCCCTTGAGGGTCATGTTCTGAGATACAACTGTCGCCACACCATAAAGGTAAGGTAAGTTTTTAGGACACCCGGTACCAAGGCCAGTACTGGTAGTTAACCCGACACGCAGTGTTCACCTACCCGGAGTCTAACGCCCAATCCCTACATGCTGTGTGTCTTACTGTTAGCGTCCTTACGACCCTTACCCTATTCGTTTCACCCCACCACCTTTTTCTGAGCTGCCTCAGTCCTATATAACAGTCTTCCGTCTTTTACTGTGGTAAAATACTCAGGTTTTTCGACTTTGGTATAAGAAAAAGTGAGCGCCCAGTACCAGGTCTGCCCAGTCATTGTCAGTACCCCTGCGTCACTTTCTCGAGCAATTTCCTACTTCGCAGGTATTCCATCCCTCTCATTCCATCTAGTTTCCTTTTTTTTTAAATTTTCATGATGGTCATGGGTAAAGTCACAACCAAGAAGTCAGAGCCGGAGACCCCCCAAGTCCATGAGTCCAGAGCTGTTCCAGGGCCTGAACCCTTCTTAGATTTACAAGCTGACATCCGTGACCCACAATACCCATTTCCCCTTAGTAGCATCAAACCTAATCTGTTGAGGAAACATGTCGAAAACAAGGATAGGTATCGGGTTGTTTTGTTTGGACTGTATCATCAAATTACCCCCCAGTATATCCAGTGGTTGAATTCATCTGTTGGCTCTGGGACTCTTACGACAAATGTTAGGGCATGTTCCTCTCAGCCCAAGGGAACAAAATACTCACCCTTTCCCCCGAGATCATCAGAAAAGCCCTTCGTTTTCCTACCAGTTCAAACTATGTCAGTTTTAGTGAAATAACTCTTACCCCTCAATTTGCAAAGCTGCCATGGAGGCAACATAGCGATTTCATTGCCTCCATAACTGACTCTCATTTCACAACCCTCCCCTCCACAGACTCAGTGCCCTTGAGCCTATTCAAAGAAGAGGTCCAGCCTATCCCCACTCTCATCGCGGGTTTACTAGGTGTGGAAGGTTTTGGGCAAGCCTCCAAGGGATGTATTACTTTATTATGGTTAATGTCTCAACCTGGGGTCGTTTTAGATATTCTTGGTTTCCTGACCTCCACCATTCAGACTCAATTCCAGGAGCTTTCAGACACGGGTCGCTTCCGTTTTTGTTCTATGGTCTTTTATCTTTTCCTCTTCCAGCACGCGAATAAATTTGAGGGTTTGGGTTTAGATAAGGTGTACAATATAAATTCTCAGTCTAGACCATTCTTTGACTGGAGCCTCGCAACGCATCAGTTAGCAAATAGGGTGGGCTACTCAAGGTTCCTAAATGATTTCATGCCCATTTCTTATTCTATTGTCCACGACTCTCCTCCGCCTAGGGTTTTTCCTGAACTGAAGACCTGGTTACAGTATAGTGAAGCCCAAAGCACCAGGGACTGGTATCTTTTTGATAACTACACGAAAATCCGAGTTTATGGAGTTGAAGTCCCTCCCTACCAATTGCCCGTTTTTCCTACCCAGCGGATTTATGCTTTGGAATACATCTGACAGACCCTGAAAGCTGACCAACTTCACTTCCTCCCCATAAGAAAGGGGTTTATCCTCAAGCTTCCCACAACCATTGGCCCTTTTGTTGTTAATTCAAGGCACACCCTTCCTGTGGTGGAAAAGCTGCTTCAAGATATGGATTTGAGACAAGGGAAATATTGGCCCTATGATCCGAAAGGAATCATATCTAACAGAAGGAAGAGGAAAAAATCAACCCCTTATATGCATGAAACGAGGCCTTTCATCGAATGGCGAGCTAATCTTGAAAATTGGCCTTTGCTTTCACAGATGGAGACTGATTCATGTGCGACGGGGGAAAAAATGGACGCTGCTTCAACCAGAGAAGCTAGCAAAGAACAGGTGGAGGAGGTAGGTGCGTCGGGAGAGCGTTCTCCCCCTTTCAAAAGAAAAAAAAATAGGGACCAGTGAAGCAAAATTTATCGGAGATGAATAGTTGCTTGAGGAGGAAATACCATATGGGAAGCCCGACAAGGGCAAAGAAGGAATCAAGGTGCTGCGGGATAGTACTACCTCTTCTGATTTTTCAGAAGTCTCACAAGCTATTACAGTCGGCAGCTCTTAGGTTGCAAGAGAAGGCAGGTCGAGGAGTAGAGAAATCAGAGATAAGTACTGGTCTGAGCTGGAAGGGTATGTTGAGAAATACCACACCAGATTTTCATCTGCAATGAATTTAGATAGTAAAAAATTAATAATGGCCATGGATGAGGTTGTTCTGGACCCAAAGGGTGGCACTACCAGCTACAGGGCATTAAAAATCGCAATCGACATGTCACAAGTGCCGACAATTGACAAATGCAACTTATTTTAGGTTTTCGGTGACATGCTCAAGGATGAAGTGATGCGGCTCTCAATCACTCCGAGAAAGTTGCAGAGCAAGCATGGCCAAGTAGTGGATAATTTCAGAAAGGAAAAGGCCAATTCCCGCGCCCTCATGAATGATATACGCACTCTCCAGGAGGTGATTAAAGGAAAATAAAAAGGTGTAGCCGACCCCTAGGGTCATATTATTGAGGATTTACAGAAGCAGGTTGCAGCCTTGAAGAGTAAAATAAATATACCGGGCTCTCATCATGTGCAAACAGTTGAGCTAGCCCAGGTTGAAAAGGATAAGGCAAAATTGGTTGATTCTCTTACAAAAGAGAGGGAGGAAAAAGAAAAGATCGCAGGAGAGATGGCCTCTCTTCAAGGGAGAATGAATGCATTGCAAATAACCTGGGACACACATACGTGCTCACCACCCATCCTACCAGAGACTAGTTCACTTTCTGAATAGCTGACCACTGCATTGGCTACAACTGAAGCACTGGAGAAACAGGTCTCGACAGCACGGTAAAGGATCAGTGAGTTGGAGGCCATCCTTGCTGAAAATGTCAAAAAGATTAATGCTATGCAGAAAGAGATCGAGGAGGGGAAGCAAGAAAAGGTGCGGTATGAAAAGACCATCAATGATCTCAATAGTCGTATGAAAGGAAATTTCACCCTCATGGAAGCTAGGTAATTGATCTGGGATGACATTATTGCAGAAGTTAAAATGTGTTGGCCGTTTTTAAACGTTATCAAGGAAATGAAGTCAGTCGTGCCCCTGTCTCCTTCCTAAAAGAGCTAAAGCCAAAGGAAGTGGTGAAATAGGGTATAAAGAGCAGGTTCATGGAAGCTTCAGAATGCCAGAAATCAATAGAAAAAGATTCTACTAGGAGCCTGGCCTTGGATGCATTAGAAAAATTAGCAATCAACTTAGAACAGTTCAAGGTGGACTGGGCGGAGATAACACTGTCAGGACTCCCATCGTGCTGGGACCCTGCTCATGCTGTCCTGCAGCCATTACCAGCGTATGAGGCCATTCTGAAGGGGGTAATGAATTAAACAAACATCCCCTCTGAGAAATATGCAAGGCTTAAACCAGAAACCATAGTCTTGGTCCTTGGAAAAGAGTTTGCACTCCTGTACCAAGTGAAGCATAAAATTACTGTCAAGGCGAACTATGATGAACCCACGGAGGCTTACATCAGAAAAGAAGGTTTCACATCGATGCCCGAACCTACAACAGACAGTTGGCAGAGATGCATCAAGTATGCCAGCATGTTAGCCAGCTCCTCAGCAAACGTCCCACCATCTGCATCAGCAACGACCTCAACTCCTTTGCACCAGTGAAAATGGTTAACTCATGATTCGGCCTTAGTGGCCTTTTAGTTTTAATTTTACTATCTAATTTCAAGTTCCGAGTGGAATTCATATTTCACTCTCGCATTTACTATTTGTTAGAACAGTTTTAATGTTTTGTTTTGAAATGGCCACGAGCCTAATTGTAAATGATGAGAAGCGTTCTCCCTCAACATAAATTTGGTTATTTTGATTAGGACCTGAAACTTCTTACTAGCATGTGGGGAAGATATTTTCCCAAAATATCTTCCTGCGTATGTTCTTGTAAATTCTATATAAGCAGCAAATTGAGATGGAAAAAAGGTTCCAGATTTTCAGAAGAATAAGCTAAGAAAGAACTATGTATGAATTTTGTTGAAATTTTGATATAAAAGTTGAAGAGCCCGTTGGGTCTTAGTGATGAGGAGTTTCATCTTTATTGGGGATTCTAGCCTTAATAATTCACAGTTTGTAACTCTCTCTTATGTTTTATAGCTTAAATGTTCATTTCGTTTACATCCATTTTTCTTATATCTTGTTCTAGAATGCGAGTTGCTCACGTGTCTTGGTATGAATTTATCATTGTTGATACTCGTGCTAAAAATTGTCTAGCGCTTTAAATATGGCTCAGGCATGATATGTTGTTTCATCTTTCACTTCAACCGTATTTCTTCTGATATTAGCAGTGATGAAATGTTATCTTTAAAGTTATTTAAATGTATGGATTCTTGTTACAATAAGCCTAGTACATGCTGATATTCGTTTCTAGATCTCATCTCGGTTACAGCTAATATCCTCTCCATTTTTCATACACAGTAATCACCTTATGATTATTCACCTCTGTGAAGTACTTTAGAGTCCAACCCTCTTTACAGAAAGCTGTCTTTGAATTGTCGGATACGTCTTTATCAAAAATTCACACTCTGCCTCTGCAAGTGCTTAAGATTTGAGAGTTTTGGTTCCATTATAATCCAACTCACTCATTTGTATATGATAGCATGAGAGCAATTTCCTGCACAACTTTCCCCAGTTGAACTGCATGCTCCTTGCTAATTAATATGTCCTAGGAATTGGTCTTTCACAACTCAAGGCCGTCTCTAGGAATGAAAACAGCTGGAAAGGCTTCACTCCTTCCTTCATAGGGATCACATGCCGAATAATTCGAGTGTCATAAGTATGCAGCTCATCATACGTCCAAGCGAACACATCTCGGTATTTCTGGAATAGTTCGGTGAAAGCTTTCCTCTCCTGATTGGAACAATCCTTCCCGAAGTTGACGAAATTCAGGTCCTTATCTATCCCTAAGTTTACCTGCCAATGTGCTAGAGTGGAGCTCTATAATTTAGTGTTGGGGGGTCTGCGAAAACAGTTCTATAGATCAAACAATTTTTCAAGCGACACTATTCCCTTGGGCATGGGATTTTCCTTGCGTTTTTCTTGTTCTTCCTGCAAGGCTTGATCATGGCCCACTTCTATCATTGCGTCTTTGAACACCTTAGTGTTGAGCATGAATTCAAGTATCTGTTGGTCATCATCAAAGATGCGTAAATTAGTGATGTTATCTAGCACATATGGTTTATACACTATTTCAATAGAAAAACCATCCCTTAGAGGGTTGAACCTAGCAGCAGCATTAGCCAGAGTATCAGCTACCGCATTTGCATCCTAAGCACAGATTTAATACCAAACGCATCAAAAGCATAAATTAGATGCCATAACTCTTGTTGGTAACCTTTCAAGTGCGGAGATAAGTAGTGGATGGTATTGCGTACCTAGCGAGTGATGATTTCAGAATCTCCAACAACTTTTTAAGCATTTTACCTTTAGGTCCAACGCTTTTTTGAGTCCGAGGACTAAGGCCTCATATTCGGCGGTATTGTTGGTGCATTGAAATTCTAGCTGGCATGAGATCAAAAAATTGTTCTTTTGGGTGTCCAACAGGATGCAGCCCGCACCTACTCCATCATGCATCTTGGAGAAATCATAATACAAGGTCCATACATCTACTTCTGGTTTCTACGAAACCATTGGTTGGGGAGAGATTTCAGTTTGGTTTATGGTGGGTACAACTTGGTCTTCAGTGATGAGCATTAGCTCTGATTGGACGTCTAGGTTTACCGAGGACTGAGGGGAATGGTAACATCCGAAGATGGCCTCTAAGAAGCACATGCCGAGCTCTTCTTGGGTAAAGCTGACAGGTTCATTGGTAGCATCCAATTCGTTCACAGTATGTTTCATATAAGGTTCACTCTCCACTCTGATTTGGTTGTTTCAACCCTTGTAGGGAAGCCATAGGTGAGACCAATCGGTAGCGAGGTACCCTTGTATCTTACTGGACCAGTCCCTGCTCAACAAGAGACTGTAGGCTTCCGGGATGTCTACAAATACTATGTATATTCACTGGTGGAGTCGGAAGTCGGAAGATAGGCGGATGATGACATTCTTTAGTTCACCTACAACAGGCACTTGTGATCTGTCGAGCTGAATAATCCTAGCGTCATTTTTCTCCGGGCGAATGTTTAACTTCTTGCAGACAGACATTGGCATGACATTTGTGGATGCGCTGGAGTTGACCAGGTATTTATGAATGTTAAGGTTAAAGATTTCGAAAGACAGGAGAAAGGGGGGAGTAGATCCCCTAGAGTTAGCATTTACGGCGTTCACAATAGATTGGAGGCTTGCACTAGCTTGGGCAGATGTGTTGCTCACGGGTTTGGTTGTCGAGGTGATGGTGAAGGTTTTGAGAATAAGTTCCCATTGGTTGGTGATGCGGGCGAGTTCATAAAGAGAGATGTTGGCTCTAGTTTTCTTCATGTCCTCAACAATGTTGTAACCAGAATCAGAGTGTGGAATAGTCTTAGCGAGGGTTTTGGGTGACCCTACTGGCAGTTTTATCTTTTGGTTTGTTCGGGTGTTGCTAGGGGCAGACTTCTCAGGAATAGAAACTTGGTGCTCATTCCCTGGGGGTAAGATTCTCCTTAAGAAGGCCCTCCTCTTCTCTTCGAAGGATTATTCAGGAACCGGTCCTTTGCTTCTTAGGCCATAGTTTCACACAGGTTTGGCTTTAGGATCATCAACCAAATTAATTTCAGTGATGGTATGGGTGATTTCCCTGCGGATCACATCAAATGCAAGGACGGTAGATCCTGGTTCTTCATCTGGGGGTAGGATTTCTTCATTTTCTGAGGCATCGTCTTCGCCTGCTTCCCCTGGGGTTTGATCGTCTAAGAGATGATTCACTACGGCAGTCATGCTGCCAATCCATTGGGGGCATGTCTTTTCGGAGTGGGCAGCCTGGTGGAAAGAACAAAAATTATCTTTTGCAATTTCTTCCACGTTAAGAACGTCATTTGTGTTTGATGGAGGCTGGTTGATTGTGGGGGTATTCTTTCTGAAAGAAGGCTTTTGCATCTTGGTGCCAGTAGCGGGTTCAATGCCTTTTCTCTTTAGATCAGTGACTTCATTGGTTAATAACTTAAGGGACTTTGCTATACCTTCGAAGTCAAAAGTATCTTTGTCCTTATCCCCGGTTTTGAATGTGGAAGACTGGTTCTTCTTCAAGGCGGGTTTGTGATCATCTCGACCTTCATGGTCGATGAACCCTATGGAAAGCATGTCCTTTTCTACGGCAATGTCAGTGGCGTAATTTGCTGCAAGGGTAGCCCTAGCCTCGTGCTTTACGAATACGGCGATGTCTCTGGGAAGAGCCTTTGTGTAGTAGTCTATGGTGATGGAGTCATCCAATGCCAAGTTGGGGGGGAATTTGTTCAATATGGTGGCAAAAAATTGATTAAAATCTCTGACCTTCTCTTTCTTTTGGCACTTGAGTGTACTCAACTCCGTGAGAAGCATGGAGGGGGTCTTGTCCTCTAAAAAATTCTGAAGGAATGTGTGACGGAATTGATCCCATGAAGTTATGGAAGCACTTGGGAGAGAGTGATACCAGGTGGCTGCTTTGTTCTTAAGGGTATGGGGAAAAATACGGCAGGCGAAATCATCTGTTTGGACTCTCATTATTTGTAGTGAAAGGTAGAAGTTGCTTATGTGGTCTTCAGCCAGCATGCCTTTCTTAGCGTCAAACTTGGGAAGGTGTTTTTTAGGGTGTATAGGCATGTCGTGAAGGGGGCCGAGGAGGTCTAATGGAGATGGGGCCATCCAAGCAAGCGGTTGTACCTGCATGGCATGCTTGTGGTGCCTTATTTCTGATTCAGATTCACTTCCTGCACTTGACGCAGATGCTTCTCCTTCATGGTGGGAGTGCTCGTCTTGACGTCCCTATTGGTTTGCCATATTTCTAAGGTTTCTACAATTGTATATGGTGGCTCTATTTTGGTTTTGATGGCGTTGGGCGGTATGGTGACCTTGGCCACGACATCTGTTTCCCCAACCTATATTCCCTTGGCCTCTATTTACCTCGCCCCCCCTGGTGGAAGGTGGACTTGGTTGTTGTCATCTCGGGTCCAGTCAGGCTGAGGGTTAGCATGGGGTCCATTCATGTTGGGACGTTCCCCTTCTGCTCCTTGGGGCCTAGTAAGAGGTTCATTATTCTCAACTGCCATTGCGAGGTATTCAACCATTAGATTTATCAACTAGGGTAGGGTATTTACAAGGGCACCATTGCGAGTGAGGTTAGCTGCAGGGGTCCTGGTATGGGTTAGAAAACTCATGACTGGAGTGACTTGCAAATCTCCGATGAGGTTGCGGGCAATCAGGCGCAAAAATCTTAACTGATCTCTGGTAACCTCATAATAAGGAGCTTCTTCCCCTTGGGCATCTTCTAAAGGGGGAGGACCGGTGTCATCGTGTATGACCTACCCTTGGGGAGTTTGTAACAGAATATTACTCGTGTGCTGGGAGGCTACCATAGGCCCTCCTTCTAGCACCAATTCTGTTGACGGGAAAATCTATTCGGCCAAGAGCAGGGGATATCCCCGGTAAAAAGTCCCAACTAGAATCTAAACTGTTTGGAATAGGGATCTCGTCCAGGGTGTGGGTCTGGCTACCGCTTAATTCTCCTTTCCTTGGGTCTCAATAGGACTCAATGAACCTACGGACACACGCTTATTTGGATGATACAAGACACATGATTGATGAATTAAATGAACATAAAACACTATGCGTACAAAGTTGAATTATAAAGCATGGGGCTAAAGGAAATTTTGTCAACAACATATCATTAGGGTCATGCTCGTACGCTGTTCTAAACACAAAAGAAACAATTTTTTATGGCAGAATACCCTTCACTTCCCTAAATGGTTTTGGTGATAATATAAATGTCAGTAAAAAAAATTATTAACATTCATTGAGAAAGCAAAATAAACTTAGCACCATTAACACATGTTTAGAAAACTATAATGCATAAATGATGTAATTGGAGACATAGTTTCATTAGTCAAAAGATGTTAGAAACTGAAAAATGAAAACTCATAGTGTTCACACATTTATCAACATCAGATCCAGAAATGGAGTTAACAAATGCTTGTATTCATACTCAAAATGTGTAGTCCTTCTATACAATGCTCTATATCTCTTTGAGTCCCAAACAAAAAGTCCCTTACAATTTCCCGAAGGAGGTATTTATAACACAAAACTTGCCCTTTGGGCTTCCGACCTTTCGCCTTCCAGACTATTGGGCTGCCCTGCGACTTGGTGGATTCTGCGACCTGTGACTTGGTGGATCCTGCGACCTGCGACCACGGATTATGCGACCTGTGACCTTATTTGTTTTGTGACCTGTGTAATGCCTTGATCATTTTATGAGCTGAGTAATTTCTAGGTCGGGAATGATCACTTGTAGCTGGTCATGGAGGTAGGTCTACCACGCTTGATAATCTGTAGCAATCGGGGTGACCATAGGTGTGTATTCCTTTAATCTGTGTATGCATTCGAGTGCATTTGAAATCAAGGTATCTCTTTTTATACTAATTTGATTTGGAAAAGAAGCCAACTTAGTGTAGATTCGCACTGGTGTCACAATAAACTGGACTAGATTTTCCCTCGATGCCTGTAGATCACAGGAAGATGCTTCTTGCTCGATGGGTTGCATGATGGCTTTGTTATGTTGATCGATTTGCTGCCAAGTCTTGTCTTCACTCAGAGGGCCGAGGGGAGGAATGTGATGTAACTCGGCCATTGATTCTATGCCACTGATCAAGTGATCATATGTGGTCATCACCTTCTCTAGATCTTTGACCAAATTTTCCATAGATTGTACCCCGATTCAGAACTGAGCCTTATCATTCTAGGTACTGATCCAGTCCCTCTTCGGAAAGGTAGCTGGAGCTTGTGGGTATGCATTGGTCCATTCCAGGACGTGATATAAAGTAGTGTAGGCCTCTTTAAGCTAGGAGTTCTTTTTCTTTGTTTCAGCCTGGGCCTTCAGCAGTGATGCAATAGTTTTCTTTATAGAAAACATCTCTCTGTACACCTTCCTTATAGTGACCTCTAATGTGACAAAATCTCATTGGATGGTCAGTGTTGTTTCATTGAAGGAAGTGCTCTGAGCCTACAACTGTTGTACCTCTTCTTCTAATGGTTTCTTTTCCAGCTCTGCCTTGGCTGTTTTCTACTCTGACGCCTGCAGCATGTTTTGTAAGGCCACATTTTATTTGCTCATCCTGCTAACATTATCCTCCGTGGTAGCTGCAAATTTTGTGCTGGCTAAGGCAATCATTACTGGATTCATCTGAGTGTCTATTATGATATCTTTGCCGGTGGTAGTTGTGAGAGGTGTAGTGCAGTCTCGCACTAGGCATCTCCTCTTTTCTTGCGAGATCTTGTGTGAGAATTGGTCATAGGAGATCCTAGTAAGATCAAATACTTCTTCATCTTGTCCCACAGCAATGGCCAATTCTGAGAGGGCAACGCGAGCTGTACTCACAGGGCTCATTTGAAGCATCTCGATATCAGTATCAGGAGGAGGCGTCTTGCTGTCATCTGCCCCTTCAGTTGCCTTGTCTTTTGTCCTCCTATCTTCTTCCTCCCTCCTCCTTTGTTCAGCCTCCAGTCTATCCTGCTCTTCCTTTATGAGTCGTTCGACTTCCACTTTATCTTGGTTTTCTTTTAACTAGCGTTCTCTTTCAGCCCTATCTTGCTCCTCTTTCCTTTTCCGCTCTTCTTCTTTCTTCCTCTTTTGTTTTGTGGTCTTCTTCTTTCTTCATCCTTTTTGGGTCATCTTTTACTTTCTTCCCCTTATTTTCCTAATCTGATTTGGCCTTCTCTTCAGCCTCCTTCTGAGTTTTAGCTTCTCTTTCTCGTTGCTAGGCCAGGAGATCGGGTGTTTTATTCATATTTGTTCCCTTGGATTACGAAGCTTCCCCTGTGGTTTGTGCTCCTTCTTTTAAGGTCTGGTCATCTTGGCCTTCCTGACCTTCTTGATCGACGGATTCATCTGGGGCATACTCCCTATATTTATTTTACTAGTTTTGGATTCTATCTTCAGCGGGGCAGTCAGTGTGTTGATAGCTCCACCTGGATTTGGTTCGTTTGCAATGTGCAGGGACGATCCTGTTAGGGTCATACGTTTGGTGCGCCAAAGTGGGAAAATATAATCCTTTCATCTGCTCTGTTTCTACCTCCACCTCTCTGAAATATTTGACTGTATAGGCGCCGATGGTGAGTGGTAGAGTTGGCCACGAATTTTTGTTGCCTTTGGTTAGTATTTTGGTGAACCCTCCGGACATCTGATAGCATGTTTCCTGGAGCAGGAGTTTGTCTGTCGCAAACTTGGGCAGCGTGTGAGGGGCTTTGAGGGAGATGAACACTCTGATATTAGTAAATTCTGTATCCGGGAACCAATGGGCTACTTGAGTTATTGTTTCCATTACCCGCCATGATATGCAAGGAGCCTCTGTCCTGAATAATTTGCGATAGAGGGCTGGGATAAAAATATATGATATTGACTTCATATCTTGCTTGTACTGGGAGTCCCAAAACACCCTAAGATTCTTATGAATTGGGCCACTTTTTTTTGCTACCCAATTGTGTGCCCATCCGTTGAAGCTGCACCTTGCACAGACTCCATCTAAAAGGTACAAAGCCATGTAAAACTTAGATGCAAAATTGTCATTCGGGGCAAGCGCTGCGTTGATGTTAGATCTGAGGGTAGCCACAATTACATTAGCCCAATTAAAGCGGGTTCCGTGTACTGTGATGGCATACATGAGATAGACCCATGCACCACTGAAACTGGTCGCATCCGGGCGGCCATACAATCTGCACAGCATCGTGACCACAAGTTTTTATGTCATTCTGAGGCCTTGCGTCGGATATTCTTAGCCCTTTTTAACCTGGAAATTCTCCGGTTCTTCCCACCTTCCTTTCAAAATCTTGGGTATGGGTACGGCATGGGTGGTACACCATTCTTCGTTGAGTGTATGCTCCCTGGAAGGAAATCTATAATACACCTCGGCGTCCTGTCCCTTCAGAGCAGCCACAGCATCCCCGACATGATCCCATATAACCCAGTTCTTGTGATCGACTCTATGCAAGATCCAGTATACAATCTCTACACAAGGGAATATTGGCGGGTGGGCTCCTGCATAATGCAAATTGGATCATTTTACCTGTATATATACCCGCCTATCTGGAAGGTCTTCTAGGAAATTGGGTTTGGTTAATTCCTGGTATATTTGGTACCAGGTCATGCTGTCTCCTCGGACAAAGGTACATACTAAGTCTCCATACAATGGGGCAGGGGAAACTTGTAACTCTTATTCTTCCACAACTTCTACCTCTGGATTTTTATTCCTCTTACGGACTGCTAGGGGACCCATGTCACTTGAGGCTGAAGAGATGGATACGCAACTTAGCTCTGCTTCAATATTACTGATATTGTCAAAAAATCATCCCACGATAAGACAAACTTCATATTAAAAAAAACAGCGCTATCACTGAAAAAGTATGGCCAAAGAAATGGGAAAAAATGTGACCTAGAGACCTTGCGACCAGGTCGCTGGGTCACGCAGGGGCGCATTCTATAGGAAATGCAACTAAGCGACCTGGAAACCGGGTCACTGGGTCGCTGATTGATCAATTTGCAAGGAAATGCGACTTGGAGACCTGGTGACCGGGTCAGTTGGTCACTTGGTTTCTTAACTTGAAATGAGATGTGACTTAGTGACTTAGCGACCTGCGACTGGGTTGCATAATCGCAAGGTCCCAGAGTCACATTGGGCCTCAGATGGTTAACATGGATGGGCTGAGAGTAGAAAGAATAGATCTGGATAATAAGCATGCCAGAGCTCACAGAAAGCAATAATATGGTAAGCATGAAGCTTTAAAGAGTATTGGTGAGGTAAAGGGGGAGAAACATGCAGTCATAATAAGGAACAAGCTGGAGGAAATGGCAACTTAGACTTATCAGAGGTGTTTCCTTTTTCTTTGCGTGAGTGAAATGTGACCTAGCGACCTTCCTATATATAAAGAGGTCGCACGTGCGAGAAATTAATGATGTTTTTGGGTCGCAAATGTCCCGTGCGTAAGAGAGGTGTGACCTCGCAACCTTGCGACCTAGAGGGTTGCGAGGTCGCTAGGTCGCGATTTTGAGATTTGAATTATTCTTGTGACTTGGCGACCTGGCGACCTGATAGGTCGTAGGGTCGCTAGGTTGCAAATAGGGAAAAATACCTATTCTATGACTCAGCAACTTGAACTTTAGATTTAGACTTAGCCTTTCGATGATCAGGGGGCCCTAAATATTTTAGATGGTGTTGTAGAGGCGACAACAAATGGCGATTCACTAGTAGGGTCCAGAATCTCTACTGATGATTTATCTTTGTGGGGGGAGGGAGGGGGCCTTAGCAGGCTATTCCTTTCACCCTTAGGTTTCCATGATTTTTGCCTTTTGTACCTTGCAAGGTTGTTTTTCCTGCTTGCTTGTTTAGGTGCTGGTTGACCGAGCTTTTACTTCTGGATTCTGGACCGAAAGGGTTGGAGCACTTCAGGGATTTTCAGGATCCGGTATAGTTATTTCATCCTCATTGTGTTGCTCCGCTGCCTGCGAACCTCGCTGTCCCAGCAGAGTCACTGCCTAGGAGTCACAGACATTGCTTCACTGCAGGCGAGCATGGTCAGTACCTTGGCGGAGTTGTCGCATCGCCTCTCTACGCATGAAGCATTTCTAAATCCTTTACCCTTTATTGGTGTGCTACTGCACTTATTTTACTTGCAAGAGAGGGATCCTGACTTATTTTACTTGCAAGAGAGGTTGCTCCTAGTCTGTATGAGGACTTTAGGTTTTCCTAGATATCCTTGCGTCACCCAAAGTTAGCCCTATTCCCTTTCAGTCTAGTTGCCGCTTTAACCAACTTTATTTTCATAGGCACCCTTTCAAGCTTGCTAGGTGAGATATCTGTGCTTAGTAGCCTAGACTAGGTCATGTTTTACCTTTGGGTGTCAATCATAGACAAGCTCCTGCCACCTTTTGTGATTTTCAGGAAAGAATTTTCATCAACACAGATCCTGGTGTAGCATGCCAATTGCGTGACTTATACAATGCCTTCCACCTTTTTAAGTTCTTAGAAGGACACCTGCACTAAAGCGCTGATTGAATAAGCGCTTTTTTATTGCAGGAAATGAAAAACTGAAAACTAAACAGAAAACAACAAAATATGGTACAGGGGTGGTGACAGACCTCCTAGGGCCATTAAGTGAAGTAGTGCTTGAGGTCATGCCCGTTTACCAGGAGGACCGCGATTCTTCCCTCTAGAGTTTGCAATCAGAAAGCGTGGGAACCTAGCTTCTCTTTCATCTAAAATGGACATGTCCAAAGGGCTTGGAATTTGGAATGTTTCCCTTTCTCCTCGTGAGCTTTATCCCATTTAAGAACAAGGTCTCCTACTTCGAAAATTTTATTCCCGACGGACTTTTTATCAAACCATCTCTTAATCCGACTTTGGTGGATGGCGAATTTTTTCCAGGTTTTTTGCCTTTCCTCCTCCAGTTTCAATAATGTGTCGATCCGGGCTTGCAAGGTGGGGCATGGGGTGCCATGGGTCTCCTGGGACAACTGGAGGGCTAAGAGAGATAGGTGGGGAGGAAGGATGGCCTCTTTTCCATATACAAGAAAAAATGGGGAGGTGTCGAGCGAAGATTTGGGTGTGACCCGATCAACCCAAAGGGTGTTATGGAGGGCGTTATGCCAGTTTAGTTGGTGGGAAAACATGGTCTTCTTGATGATGCGGATAAGGTTCTTATTAGTCAACTTGGCTAACCCATTCCCTTGGGGGTAATATTTTGCAGAGTGTTTAAGAACAATACCATTTTCCAAAGCAAAATCATACAACTTGAAAGACGAAAAATAATTTGCATTATCAAAAACAAGGGAGGTTGGAACGCCAAACGTGGACATGATGCAATGAGTGACAAACTCTATTACCTCTTGATCGTTGATTTGGCGTAGTGGTATCACTTCAAACCACCTAGTTAAATAGTCGGTAGTGGTGAGGATATACCGGTGTTGCTTGGAGGAGTGCGGTAAGATTTATCCAATCATGTCCAATCCCCATTGTTGAAAAGGTTCCTCTACTGCCACCGACTATAATGGAGCGGCCGGGCGTGCTTCCTGGTTGGAAATTTTTTGACATTGAACACACTTCCAGACATATGCGTGAGCATCCTTGAAGAGGGTTGGCCAATAGTAGCCAACGCGCATGATTTTGTGGGTAGTGGTATCACCTACATAATGTCCTCCAGCTGGTCCATCGTGTAGTTTGGTCAAGACGCTTTGTGCTTCATCGTGTTCCAGGTAGCATAGTAGGACACCATTGTAATGTTTCTTGAAAAATTTTCCTTGTACTAACTGGTAGGATGCAGCTTTTAGCCTTATAGCGTGTTTCTGCCGAGCGGTTAAAACAAGATCCATAACACCGTGGGCCAAATATTTCAAAATGTTGGAGTACCAAGAAAGGTTTCCCTGCTGAGGCATGTGGTCAATCTGATACATGTCGATTTATTGATCCCAGCATTCTTCTTCTCCCCAACGTGAATTTGCAGCCTCCGTGGCCATTTGGTAGAGTCCTTGACCTTTGACAGTATGTGCCGGTTTGAACTCCAGGCCATACTCTTGGAGACATGTCATCTAGTTTCCTCGTCTATTGCCCAGATCTTGCTGCATGAAAAGTGAGCGAACACCTGGGTGGGGGACGAACACTGTGACTTGGTTCTTCAAGATGTATGGCTGGAAATGCTTGACCGCTTTTTATACTGCATAAGCTTGCTTGTCAATCTTGGGGTAATTTAGTTCAACGCCTTGCAAACCAACGCTCATGAATGATATGGGTCATTCATCATTGTTAGTGTCTTTCTATGTGAGGACAGTTGCGAGTGATGAATCCGAGGCAAAGGTATATAAGATGAAACCTTTGCTAAAGTCTGGGCTTTGGAGGGATGGTGCTTCTGCAATGGCCTGCTTGATATTATTGAATGCTTTCTTCTCGGGTGGATTCCATTTGAAACTTACATTCTTTTTAATCATCCCTTGCAAGGGCTTGACTATTTGGGAAAAATTTGATATGAATTTCCATACAAAGTTGATTTTCCCAAGGTAGGATTGCATGGCCTTTTTGCTACAAGGATGTGGGATATGGGCAATGACCTTCGCTCGCTCGGGATCTAGAAATATACCATTCCTGGTTATGATATGACCCAGAAAATTCCCCTCGAACATAGCGAAGACACTTTTCTTTGGGTTGAGTGAGATCCCATACTTCCTTCATCTTTTGAAAATCTGCCTGAGGTGATGTAAGTGATCGCCTCTGTGCTTTGAAAACATGGTGACTTCATCCAAGTATAATACCACGCTTTGTCCTATTAGACCTCTGAAAGAAATGTCTATAGCCCATTGGAATGTAGCCCCAGCATTTATCGATCCGAAGGGCATGCACCTAAAAGCAAAAGTCCCCCATTTAGTCCAGAATGTAGTTTTTAATCTGTCGGGTTCAACTACTAGTACTTGGTTATACCCAGAAAAACCATCCAACAAGGAGAACATCTCCGATCCAGATACGACTTGTAGTATATATTCCATAGGGGGAATTGGGTAGTTATCTTTGTCTGAGGCTCTGTTTAGATTTCATAAATCCTCACACAAACGGATCTCACCAGATTTTTTTCGTACCGGAACCAGATTTGATACCCAAGTGGAGTGTCGGACTTTGAAGATTATGCGCGCATACAAAATATTCTTAAGTTCCTTATGAATCATTGGTTCTAGTGTAGGGTGCACTTTTCTTAGCTTTTTCTGGAAATTCTTCACTCCTTCCTTCATAGGGATCACATGCTGAATAATTCGAGTGTCATAAGTATGAAGTTCATCATATGTCCAAGCGAACATGTCTCGGTATTTCCGAAATAGTTTGGTGAAAGCTTGCCTCTCCTGATCAGAACAATCCTTCCTGAGGTTGAAAAAATTTGGGTCTTTATCTGTCCCTAAGTTTACCTGTCGATGTGCCAGAGTGGAGCTCTGTACTTTAGTGTTGGGGGGTCTGCGGAAACGGTTCTACAGATCAAAATTTTTTTCAAGTGACACCATTCCCTTGGGCATGGGATTTTCCTTGTGTTTCTCTTTTTCTTCCTGCAAGGCTTGATCATGGTCCGCTTCTTCTATCACTGCGTCTTTGAACACCTCAGTGTTGAGCATGAATTCAAGTATCTGTTGGTCATCATCAAAGACACGTAAATTAGTGATGTTATCTGGCACATATGGTTTATACACTATTTCAATAGAAAAACCATCCCTTAGAGGGGTGAACCTAGCAGCAACGATAGCCAGAGTATCAACTGCCACATTATGCATCCTAAGCACAAATTTAATACCAAACGCATAAAAAGCAGAAATTAGATGCCATACCTCTTGTTGGTAACCTTTCAAGTGCGGAGATAAGAAGTGGATGGTATTGCGTACCTGGCGAGTGATGATTTCAGAATCTCCGATAACCTTTAAGCATTTCACCTTTAGGTCCAATGCTTTTTTGAGTCTAAGGACTAAGGCCTCATATTCGGTGGTATTGTTGGTGCATTGAAATTCTAGCCAGCATGAGATCAAAAACTTATTTTTTTGGGGGTCCAACAGGATGCAGCCCGCACCTGCTCCGTCATGCATCTTGGAGCCATCATAATACAAGGTCCATACATCGTCTTCTAGTTTCTCCGGAACCGTGGGCTAGGGAGAGATTTCAGTTTGGTTTATGGTGGGTACAACTTGGTCTTCAATGATGAGCATTAGCTCTGATTGGATGTCTGGGTTTACTGGGGACTGAGGGGGATGGTAACATCTGAATATGGCCTCTAAGAAACACATGCCGAGCTCTTCTTGGGAAAAGCTGACAGGTTCATTGGTAGCGTCCAAGTCAGTCACAATATGTTTCATATAAGGTTCGCTCTCCACTCTGATTTGGTTGTTTCGACCCTTGTAGGGAAGCCATAGGTGAGACCAATCGGTAGCGAAGTACCCTTGTAGCTTACTGGACCGTCCCCTGCTCAATAAGAGACCGTAGGCTTCCGAGATGTCTACAACTACTATGCATATGCACTGGTGGACTCGGGAGTCGGGAGATAGGTGGATGATGACATTATTTAGTTCACCTACAGTGGGCACTTGCGATCTGTCAAGCCGAATAATCCTAGCGTCAGTTTTCTCCAGACGAATGTTTAACTTCTTGAAAACAGATAGGGGCATGACATTTGTGGATGCGCCGAAGTCGACCAAGCAGTTATGAATGTTAAAGTTAAAGATTTTGAAAGACAGCAGAAAGGGGAGAGTAGATCCCCTAGAGTTTGCATTTATGGCATTCACAATAGATTGGAGGCTTGCACTATCTTGGGTAGATGTGTTGCTCACAGGTTTGGTTGTCGAGGTGTTGGCGAAGGCTTTGAGAATAACTTCCCATTGGTTGGTGATGTGGGCGAGTTCATAAAGAGATATGTTGGCTCTAGTTTTCTTCATGTCCTCAACAATGTTGTAACTAGAATTAGAGTGTGGAATAGTCTCGACGGGGGTTTTGGGTGACCCTACTGGTAGTTTTCTCTTTTGGTTTGTTCGGGCGTTGCTAGGAGCAGACTTCTCAGGAATAGCAGCTTGGTGCTCATTCCATGGGGGTAAGATTTTCCTTAAGAAGGCCCTCCTCTTCTCTTCAAAGGACTGTTCAGGAACTGGTCCTTTGCTTCTTAGGCCCTAGTTTCGCACAGGTTTGGCTTTAGGATCATCGGCCACATTAATGTCGGTGATGGTATGGGTGCTTTCCTCGTGGATCACATCAAATGCAAGGATGGTAGATCCTGGTTCTTCATTTGGGGGCAAGTTTTCTTCGTTGTCTGAGGCATCGTCTTCACCTGCTTCCCTTGGGGTTTGATCGTCTAAGATTTGATTCACTACTGCAGTCATGCTGCCAATCCATTGGGGGCATGCATTCTCAGAGTGGGCGGCCTGGTGGAAAGAACAAAAAATATCTTTTCCGATTTCTTCCATGTTAAGAACAACATTTGTGTTTAATGGAGGCCGAAAATTGTGGGGGTATTATTTTTGAAAAAAGGCTTTTGTGTCTTGGTGCCAGTAGCGGGTTCAATGCCTTTTCTCTTTAAATTAGAGACTTCATTGGTTAATAACTTAAGGGACTTTGCTATACCTTCGAAGTCAAAAGTATCTTTGTCCTTATCCCCAGTTTTGAATGTGGAAGACTGGTTCTTCTTCGAGGCAGGTTTGTGATCGTCTCGACCTTCATGGTCGATGACCCCTATGGAAAGCATGTCCTTTTCTACGGCAAGGGTAGTGGTATAATTTTCTGCAAGGGTAGCCCTAGCCTTGCGCTTTACGAATACAAAGATGTCTCTGGGAAGAGCGTTTGTGTAGTAGTCTATGGTGATGGAGTCATCCAATGCCAAGTTGGGGGGGAATTCGTTCAATATGGTAGCAAAATGTTGATTAAAATATTTGACCTTCTCTTTCTTTTGGCGCTTGAGTGTACTCAACTCCGTGAGGAGCATGGAGGGGGTCTTTTCCTCTGAAAGCTTCTGAAGGAAAGTGTGACAGAATTGATCCAAAGAAGTTATGGAAGCACCCTGGAGAGAGTGATACCAGGTGGCTGCTTTATTCTCAAGGGTATGGGGAAAAAGACGGCAGGCGACATCATCTGTTTGGACTCTCATTACTTGCAGTGAAAGGTAGAAGTTGTTTATGTGGTCTTCGACCATCGTGCCTTTCTTAGGGTCAAAATTGGGAAGGTGTTTTCAGGGTGTCTACGCATGTCATTAAGGGGGCCCAGGAGGTCTAATGGAGATTGGGCCATCCAAGCAAGCGGTTGTACTCGCCTGGAATGCTCGTGGTGCCTTATTTATGATTCATATTCACTTCCCGTACCCAACGTGGATGCTTCTCCTTCATGGTGGGAGTGCTCGTCTTGACGTCCCTCACAGTTTGCCATATTTCTAAGGTTTCTCCAATTGTATATGGTGGCTCTATTTTGGTTTTGATGGCGGTGGGTGGTATTGTGACCTTGGCCATGACCTTTGTTTCCCCGACCTCTATTCCATTGGCCTCTATTTCCCTCGCCCCCCCCTGGTGGAAGGTGGACTTGGTTGTTTTCATCTCGGGTCCGGTCAGGCTAAGGGTCAGCATGGGGTCCATTCATGTTGGGACCTTCCTCTTCTTCTCTTTGGGGCCCAGTAATAGGTTCATTATTCTCAACTGCCATTGCGAGGTCTTAACCATCAGATTTATCAACTGGGGCAGGGTATTTACAAGGGTACCATTGCGAGTGAGTTTAGATGCACGGGTCCTGGTATGGGTTAAAAAACTCATGATTGGAGTGACTTGCAAATCTTTTATGAGGTTGTGGGAAATCGGGCATAGAACTCTTAACTGATCCATGGTAACCTTATAATAAGGAGCTTCCTACCCTTGGGCATATTCTAAAGGGGGAGGACCGGTGTCATCGTGTATGACCTCCCCTTGGGGAGTTTGTAACAAAATATTACTCGTGTGCTGGGAGGCTGCCATAGGCCCTTCTTCTAGTGCCAATTCTATTGACGGGAAAATCTGTTTGGCCAATAGAAAGGGATCTCCCCAGTAAAAAGTCCCAACTATTCGGATGATACAAGACACATAATTGATGAATTAAATGAACATACAACACTATGCATAGCAAGCTAAATTATAAAGCATGGGGCCAAAGGAAATGTTGTCAACAACATATCATTAGGGTCATGCTCATACGCTGTTCTAACCATAAAAGAAACAATTCTTTATGGTAGAATACCCTTCACTTCCCTAAATGGTTTTGGTGAAAATATAAATGTCAGTAAACAAATTTATTAACATTCATTGAGAAAGCGAAATAAAATTAGCATGATTAACACATGTTTAGAAAAGATATAATGCATAAATGATGTACTTGGAGACACAGTTTCATTAGTCAAAAGATGTTAGAAACTGAAAAAAGAATACTCATAGTGTTCACACATTTATCAACATCAGATCTAGAAATGGAGTTAACAAATGCTTGTATTCATACTCAAAATGTGTAGTCCTTATATACAATGTGCTATATCTCTTTGAGTCCCAAACAAAAATTCCCTAACAATTTCCCGAAGGAGGTATTTATAACACAAAAATTTCCCTTTGGGCTTCCGACTTTCCGCCTTCTGGACCATTGGGCTGCCCTGTGACTTAGTGGATTCTGCGACCTACCACCTGGTGGATCCTACGACCTTCGACCTGTGACCTTATTTGTTCTGCGACCTGTGTAATACCTTGATCATTTTATGAGCTGAGTGATTTGTAGGCTGGGAACGATCACTTGTAGCTCGTCTCGGAGGTAGGTCTGCCACGCTTGATAGTCTGTAGCAATTGGGGTGACCAGAGGTGTGTCTTCCTTTAATCTGTGTATTCATTCGAGTGCATTTGGAATCACGGTATCTCTTTTGATACTAATCTGATTTGACAAAGAAGCCAATTTAGTTTAGATTCGCACTGGTGCCACAATAAACCAGACTAGATTTTCCCTCGATGCCTGTAGATGTCGGGAAGCTGCTGCTTGCTCGATGGGTTGCATGAAGGCTTTGATATCTTGATCAATTTGCTGCCAAGTCTTGTCTTCACTCAGAGGGCTGAGGGGAGGAATGTGATGTAACTCGGCCATTGATTCTATGCCACTGATTAAGTGATCATATGTGGTCATAACCTTCTCTAGATCTTTTACCAGCTTTTCCTTAGATTGTACCCTGATTCAGATCTGAGCCTTATCATTCTGGGTACTGATCCAGTCCCTCTTCGGCAAGGTAGCTGGAGCTTGTGGGTATGCATTGGTCCATTCCAGGACGCGATATAAAGTAGTGCAGGCCTCTTTAAGCTAGGCATTATTTTTCTTTGTTTTAGCCTGGGCCTTCAGCAGTGGTGCAACAATTTGCTTTATAGAAAACATCTCTTTGTACACCTGCCATATAGTGACCTCTAATGTGACCACCTCTCCTTCGATGGTCAGTGTTTTTTCATTGGAGGAAGTGCTGCGAGCCTGCAACTGCTGTACCTCTTCTTCTAATGCTTTATTTTCCAGCTCTGCCTTGGCTATTTTCTGCTCTGACGCCTGCAACATGTTTTATAAGGACACAATTTATTTTCTCATCCTGCTAACATTATCCTCCGTGGCAACTGCAAATGCTGTGCCAGCTGAGGCGATCATTACTGGATTCGTCTGAGTGTCTAGTACAATATTTTTGCTGGTGGTAGTTGTGAGAGGTGTAATGCGGTCTCATGCTAGGCATATCCTCTTTTATTGCCAGATCTTGTGTGAGAATTGGTCATATGAGATCTTGGTAAGATCAAATACTTCTTCATCTTTTCCCACAGCAACGCCCAATTTTGAGAGGGCAACGCGAGCTGTACTCATAGGGCTCGTTTGAAGCATCTCGATATCAATATCAAGAGGAAGCATATTGCTGCCCTCTTGCCCCTTCTATTGCCTTGTCTTTTGTTCTCCTATCTTCTTCCTCCCTCCTCCTTTATTCAACCGCCAGTCTGTCCTTCTCTTCCTTTATGAGTCGTTCAGCTTCCGCTTTATCTTAGCTTTCTTTTAACCAGTATTTGCTTTAAGCCCTATCTTGCTCCTCTTTCATTTTCCACTCTTCTTCTTTCTTCCTTTGCTCTTCCTATTTTCTTTTGCGGGCTTCTTCTTTCTTCATCCTTTTTGGGTCATCTTTTACTTGCTTCCCCTTCTTTTCTTGATCTGCTTTGGCCTTCTCTTCAACCTCCTTCTGAGTTTTAGCTTCTCTTTTTCGTTGATGGGCCACAAGATTGGGTGTTGTCTCTATAGTTGTTCCCTTGGATGACGAAGCTTCCCCCGTGGTTTGTTCTCCTTATTTTAAGGTCTGGTCGTCTTGGCCTTCCTGACCTTCTTGATCGACGAATTAATCTGGGGAATGCTCCGTATATTTATTGTACCAGTTTCAGATTCTATCTTCAGCGGGGCAGTCAGTGTCTTGATAGCTCCACCTGAATTTGGCTCATTTGCAATGTGTGGGGATGATCCTGTTACGGTCATACGTCCGGTGCGCCAAAGTGGGAAAACTGAATCCTTTCATCTGCTCCGTTTCTGCCTCCACCTCTCTGAAATATTTGACTGTATAGGCGTCGATGGTGAGTGATAGAGTTGGCCATGACTTTTTCTTGCCTTTGGTCAGTACTTTGGTGAACCCTCCGGACATTTGATAGCATGTTTCTTGGAGCAGGAGTTTGTCTGTCGCAAACTTGGGTAGTGCGTGAGGGGTTTTGAGGGAGATGAACACTCTAATAGTAGTAAATTCTATATCCGGGAACCAATGGGCTACTTGAGTTATTTTTTCCATTACCCGCCATGACATGCAAGGAGCCTCTATCCTGAATAATCTGCGATAGAGGGCTGGGATAAAAATATCTGATATTGACTCCATATCTTGCTTATATTGGGAGTCCCAAAACACCCTGAGATGCTTATGAATTGGGCCGCTTTTCTCTGCTACCCGGTTGTGCGCCCATCCGTCAAAGATGCACCTTGCACAGACTGCATCTAAAAGTTACGAAGACATGTAAAACTCAGATGAAAAACTGTCATTCGAGGCAAGCGATGTGTTGATTTTTGATTTGAGGGCCCCCACAATTACACTGGCCCAATTAAAGCGGGTTCCGTGCACTGTGAGGGCGTACATGAGACATAACCGTGCACCACTGAAACTGGTCACATCTGGGTGGCCATAAAATCTGCACAGCATCATAGCCACAAGTTTGCATGCTGTTCTGAGGCCTTGCGTCTGATATTCTTGGCCCTTTTTAACCTAGAAATTCTTCGGTTCTTGCCACCGTCCTTTCAAAATCTCGAGTATGGGCACGACATGGGTGGTACACCATTGTTCGTTGAGTGTCTGCTCCATGGCAGGAATTTTGTAATACACCTCGGCATCTTGTCCCTTCAGAGCAGCCACAACATCCCCAACATGATCCCATATAACCCATTTCTCAGGATCGATGCTTTGCAGGATCTAGTCTACAATCTCTGCACAAGGGAATACTGGGGGGTGGGATCCTGCGTAATGCAACTTGGATTGTTTTACCTATATATATACTTTCCTATCTAGAAGGTATTTTAGGAAATTGTGTTTGGTGAATTCCTAGTATATTTGTTACTAGATCATGCTGTCTCCCCGGCCAAAGGTACATACTAAGTCTCCATACATGGGGGTAGGGGAAACTTGTAACTCTTCTTCTTCCACAACTTCCACCTCTGGACTTTTGTTCCTCTTACGGACTGCTGGGGGACCCATGTCACTTGAGGCTGACGAGATGTATACGCAACTTAGCTCTGCTTCAATATTACCTGGTATTGTCAAAAAATCATCCCACGGTAAGAAAGACTTCACATTAAAAATAATAGTGCTATCTCTGACAAAGTATGGCCAAAGAAATGGGAAAACCTGCGACCTAGCGACCTTGTGACCAAGTCATTGGGTCACTGTGCTGCGCAGGGGTGAGTTCTATAGGAAATGCGACTGAGCGACCTGGCGACCCAGTCGCTGGGTCGCTGATTGATCAATTTGCAAGGAAATTATGCGACTTGGCGACCTGGCGATTGGGTCGCTAGGTCACTTGGTCGCTTAAATTGAAATGAGATGTGACTTAGCGACTTAGCGACCTGCAACTGGACCACATGGTCGCAAGGTTGCAGAGTCGCGTTGGGCCTTAGATGGGGAACATGTATGGGTTAAGAGCAAAAATAATAGATATGGATAATAAGCATGCCAGGGCTCACGGGAAGCAATCCTATGGTAAGCATGAAGCTTTAAAGAGTATTGGTAAGGTAAAGGGGGAGAAACAAGCAGTCATAATTGTTGATCAACGGTTGTCATTGATGTCAACCCAAGCAGCACCAGAGGCTAACCCAATATTGCATGGTAATTTTGACCTACAAAATTAATATATTATGGGTCAATAATGATTTTGATGGTTTCTACTTGTCGATATGTTTCTGGTGATATATGGCACGCCATGTAATTCTTCACGGTTTGAGAGATATTCATGTTTGAAGTTTGTACCCCCAGTTAGTGGGCTAAAACCCCATGGGGTTGGGGCATGGGTCATTGAAAATTCATAATTAATATTTTTAAGCTCCTAAAATCCCTCCCACGTTCACTTGTTGAAGCCCCTCACAAACTAAGAATTTATATAAATTGTGATCCTCATTTCCTCCATATGCAAGGGATTTTGCTATTAGAAACAGGCCATCTTGGAATTTTCGCTCTAACATTTTTTCTATGAAGGTTCAGTAGCTGAAATATTTATGAGGTGAAGAATAAATCCTGAGGAAGCTACTGCAAAAATTTCAGATCAAGGTGCGCAATATTTTTGGAGATATGATCTGTGGAAGTCAGGGTTTTTGCAGGCTCCTGAAATTCATCTCAAAGAAGTGACCTTGATAAATTCGCCATAACTCTCTCTATGAGTATCGGATTGGAATTTTGTAAAAATTGGTGGATATTGCACAATTTGTGATTTTTTCTCTATCAATTTCAGAGCCAAATGAAGAAACAGTGACACGTGGCACGTCGTACAAGTGCGCTCTGCTGAAACAATCCATAATTAGGGAATTTTGAGAGATTGGGTATAAATCTCACTTGAAGAATCTAAATTGGGACAGACCTATGGCATTATAAATAAGGCTCAGAGGAATAATATAGGACCAAAAATCAGATATTGAGGATCTGAAATAACAGAGATACACCAGATTCAATGTCGAGCTCCTAGAAGGCAAAGAAAAAACTAGATCATGTGTTGTCAAGGGTTGCAAAGGACCAGAATTTCTAGGGAAGCAAAGCAAAGCAAGGTGCAACAGAGGGTAGCATGAAAAGAGAATCAACCAAGGTGAATAATAGCAGCAATAAGTTCATCCTATGAATTCTTCAAGTGGGAAGCACTGCATACAATCATTGTAAAGGTATCATTGTACTTAGTCATTGTAAATATGTTATTGTACAAATTGTACTAGTATCTATCTACCAAGAGTTGAAGAGGTAGTGTCAGGTGGTATAGGATCATTATTAGGTGGTTGTGTCATAGTTGGGTTTATGTTCTAGTGTGTCTTCCTCTTCTACATCATTCTATATCATTGTAAAGTGGACCATTTTCCCTAGTACAGGAGTCCATTCTTATTTTATTCTTCTATAGGGTGGTAGGGTGGTGCTAGGGTGAGTTGTAGCTCATTGGGTGTTGGGGAATCCGTTCAGTTGACTACTGAAGAACCTCGGGTGTTGGAGTGTACATCCAGTGGGATCTGGAGAAGAAAGCTTTTCTGGATTCTAGGAAGTTCGAGCTTTATTTTCAAATGGAGTTGAATATTAAAGAATTATTAGAAAAGAATTAGGTGGTTTTTGTCCCAGACTAGGTTTCCACCTTAAAAAAATTGTGCATTTGTGTTCCTCTTGTTTGTTACTATAATTTTATAAACACTGATAATAATTGAAGATTAACTAATGCTCTAATTGAAAGGAATATTGATTCACCCCCTCCCTCAGTATTTCCAACAATTGGTATCAGAGCTTGGTTCCTTCAATAGTAGTTTAATAGTTGGAAGGAGGTCATGGAGCATACCAAGAATGGTGTACCTCTATTCAATGAAAATAATTATGCACTCTGGAAAGGAAGAATGAAGGTCTATCTCTTGGCGCAAGGTTACGAATTATGGGACACAGTTCAAAATGGATTTACATCAACCGCGGATGGACAAGGTAAGAAGAATTTGGTAAATGATGCAAAAGCAAAGAATATTATTATCAGTGGACTTATTGAATCTGCTTATCATAAGGTGTTGGGTTGTAAAACCGCCAAAAATGTATGGGACAAGCTTGAGAATATATATGCAGGTGGTTCAAATGTCAAAGAAGCAAAGCTTCAAATCTATAAAGAAAAATTTGAGCAACTCAGAATGAAAGAAGATTGCAACATTGCCTGCATAATTCCAATACGTTGATGAAATAAACAATACTCTAGAAGGATTGGGAGAGCCAATTGACGAGAAGACTATTATATGGAAGATTCTTAGAATGTTACCAAGGAGATTCAACGCAAAGGTATCAGTCTTAGAATACAGTAAAAATATGGACAAACTCAACAAAGAGGAATTACATGGAGTTCTCATAGCATTTGAAATGAGACTTGATGAAGAAGAGGGTACTTCACATCTAGAAACTGCGTTCGTTGCATCTAAGAAAACCAATAAGGATAAACAACCTTCTATTGAAAAGACATGCACCTACAAGTGTGAAGAAAAGGGATATGATGAAGAAGGTCTTTCAAATGAAGAATATTCTTACTTTACGAGAAAACAAAAAATTGGTAAGAGAAAATTCAAAGGTAAACTTCCATTTATATGTTTCCTGGCTCAGAATGTGGCTGGCATTTAGAAAAATGTCCAAAAAATCATCCCACGGTAAGGAAATGAAGGCTTTAAGAAATTCAACAAGCAAGGATCCAAAAGGAACTTTCTCTCTAAAGAAGATAGCTCATCATCCGATGAAGACAATGACAGTGAAGAAGAAGCCAATGAGAGAGTATTGTGTATGGCTAAGCACAATAAACCCAAGCACATGGGGGGAATAAGAGGTAATGCCAAATAACAAAGAAGAAGGATGGAACATAGAATAATTTTATGAGGAAGCAATCAAGCTTATAAAAGATCTCAAGGCTAAGAAGATTTGTTCCAATACTCTTGAAGAACAAGTTGAAGGTCTCAAAATTGAAGTTGAAGAACACAAATGCATTGAAGAGTCACTTAAAAAGAAGTTGGAAGAAAGCAACCAAGAAAGGGAAGAATTAGAAGCCGAAGTAGTCTCGCTGTGTGAGGAAGTGAAAAAAGGAAAAACTATCCAAAACTATGCCAACAGCTCAAGGGAATTGGAAGAACTCATCAACAATCAACGATCTTACAATGAAAAAACTGGCATCGATTACAAAGAAGAAGAAGCGGGACCTTCTACAACAAAATACAATGAACCTATGAGATTTGACATGCATGTAGACTTCATTGGAAAAGATTCGCAAGAACAGCCTTGGAAGACAATTCCTTGACGAAAAATTCCATCCAGGTACCAACATATTTTTTATGGCTACTGTTATTCATGTAAAAAATTTGGTCATAAAGCTGTAGAATGTCACACGTACTCTAGGAACGAATACAATTCTAGAAGATCTGTCGAATATGAACCTCCCAGGGCTCAGTGAAACTTCAATAGATTTGAACATTTAAGAAATAATATTGAATGTTACAAATGTCAAAAATTTGGACACATAGCCAAAGACTGCAGACTTGAAAATCCTCTAGAAGAATCTTCGAAGCCATCGTCACAAACGAACAACATAGTTAAAGAAGAAGAATGATAATTGCGCTCTCGCTCTCAAGGCTCAAAAGAACAAAGATGTGTGGTATGTTGATAGCGGTTGCTCAACGCATATGACTGGAGATAGAAATAAATTTGTATCTCTGAAAGAGAAGAAGGATGGGATTGTGTCCTTTGGAAATGATGGATCTTAAAATGTTATAGGATCAGGTATCGTCACTCTCAGAAGCAAAGATGTTATAGCCAAGAATGTTCTATTGGTTGAAAACATGAATCACAATCTGCTCAGTGTTGGACAAATGTGTGATCAAGGACACACAATGCTATTCAACTCCACAAAATGTGAAATCAGGAAATGCAGGTATGGTAAAATTGTGGCTACAGCAAGTCAAGCTCCAAACAACATATATGTTCTCGATGAAGCAACTAAAGCACGCCTAATAACTAAATAGGATGATATAATATTTGGTAGGAATGATGATTGAATAAGTAATAACTTTGCTACAAAGATGAAAATTGAGTTTGAGATGTATTTACTTGGTGAGATGACATACTTCTTAGGGCTTCAAATATCTCATCAAGAGAAATAAATATTTATATGTCAAGCCAAGTACATCAAGGAAATGCTCAAGAAATTCAACATGGAATATTTCAAACCCATCCTTACTCTGATGGTAATAGGTTGAAAATTGAGCATAGACGACTCATCTAAGGATGTGAATCAAAGGCTGTAGAGATATATGATTAGTAGTCTTCTAATTGTGACAAACTCCTTCGACTATGCAAAAGAAAAAAATACTGTGCAGAAATATTACAAATGTGCATGCAGAATCACATATTAAATATTTGCCAGCATTGGAATATCTTCGCTAAAAGCTTGGGATTCTCCCAAGTTCTCATTAGGTTTTCCTTTTTTAGAATATAAAGGGGGAGTGGAAGTGTGTACAGGTCTGCAGGACGGTTGTGTGTCAGCGTGAGTGGAAGTGTGTACAGGTCCATAGGATGGTTGTGTTTCAGGGGGATTTACCCTTTGAAATTGATGTTAAAGGGGGAGAGAATGTTGTAGGAAGAGGTGTCATGATCACAGGGGGAGTACTTGTGTCGCCATCAATGCCAAAGGGGGAGATTGTTGATCAGTGGTTGTCATTGATGTCAACCCAAGCAGCACCAGGGGATAACCCAATATTGCATGGGAATTTTTACCTATCAAATTAATATATTCTGGGTCAATAATGATTTTTATGGTTTCTACTTGTCGAGATGTTTCTGTTGATATATGGCACGCCATGTAATTCTTCACGGTTTGAGATATATTCATGTTTGAAGTTTGTACCCCCAGTTAGTGGGCTAAAACCCCATGGGGTTGGGGCATGGGTCATTGAAAAGTCATAATTAATATTTTTTAAGCTCCTAAAATCCCTCCCACGTTCACTTGTTGAAGCCCCTCTCAACCTAATCATTTATATAAATTGTGATCCTCATTTCCTCCTTATGAAAGGGATTTCACTATCAGAAAGAGGTCATCGTGGAATTTTAATTCTAACGTTTTTTCTACGAAGGTTCAGAAGCTGAAATTTTTATGAGGTGAAGAGGAAATCATGAGGAAGCTTCTATAAAAATTTCAGATCAAGGTGCGCAATATTTTTGGAGATATGATCTGTGGAAGTCAAGGTTTTTGTAGGCTCCTGAAATTCATCTCAAATAAGTGACCTTGGTAAATTCATCATAACTCTCCCTCTGAGTATCGGATTGGAATTCTGTAAAAAGTGGAAGATAGTGCACAGTCTGTAATGTTCTCTCTATCAGTTTTAGAGCTAAATGAAGAAACAGTGACACGTGACACGCCGTACAATTAAGCTCTACTGAAACAGTCCATAATTAGGGCATTGTGAGAGATTGGGTATAAATCTCCCTTGAAGAATCCAAATTGGGTCAGACCTGTGGCATTGGAAAGATAACTCAGAGGACTACTACAAACCGAAAATCAGATATTGAGGATCTGAAATAACAGAGATACACCAATTCAATATCGAGCTCCTAGAAGGCAAAGAAAAATATAGATCATGTGTTGTCAAGGGTTTCAAAGGACCAGAATTTATAGGGTAGCAGAGAAAAGCAAGGTGCAACAGAGGGTAGCATGAAAAGAGAATCAACCAAGGTGCATAATAGCAACAAGAAGTTCATCCTATGAATTCTTTAAGTGGGCAGCACTAAATACAATCATTGTAAAGGTATCATTGTACTTAGTCATTGTAAATACATTATTGTACAAATTGTACTAGTATCTATCTGCCAAGAGTTGAAGAGGTAGTGTTGGGTGGTCTAGTATCATCATTAGGTGGTTGTGTCATAGTTGGGGTTATGTTCTAATGTGTCTTCTTCTTCTACATCATTCTATATCATTGTAAAGTGGACCATTTTCCATGGCACGGGAGTCCATTCTTCTTTTATTCTTCTATAGGGTGGTAGGGTGGTGCTAGGGTGAGTTGTAGCTCATTGGGTGTTGGGGCATCCGTTCAATTGACTACTGAAGAATCTCGGGAATTGGAGCGTCCATCCATTGGGAGCTGGAGAAGAATGCTTTTCTAGATTCTAGGAAGTTGGAGCTTTATTTTCAATTGGAGTTGATTAAAGAATTATTAGAAAAGCATTGGGTGGTTTTTGTTTCGAAGTGGGTTTCCACCTTTAAAAATGTGTGCATTTGTGTTCCTCTTGTTTGCTGCTATCATTGTACAAACACTGATAATAATTGAAGATTAACTAATGCTCTAATTGAAAGGAATATTGATTCACCCCCCCTCTCAGTATTTCCAACAATAATAAGGAAAAAGCAGGAGGAAATGACAACTTACCTGAAAAAAATGCGTTCCATTCGGACTTGTCAGAGGCATTTCCTTCTTCTTTGCATGAGTGAAATGCGACCTAGCGACCTTCCTATATATAAAGAGTTCGCACATGCAAGCAATTAATGAGGTCGTTGGGTCACAAATGTCCCATGCTTAAGAGAGGCGCGACCTCGTGACCTTGCGACCTAGAGGGTCGTGGGGTCGCCAGGTCGCTATGTCGCGATTTTGAGGTTTGAATGATACTTGCAACTTGGCGACCGGATAGGTCGCAGGGTCGCTAGGTCGCAAATAGGGAAAAATAACTATTCTGTGACACAATGACTTAAACTTTAGATTTTGACTTAGCCTTTCGATGCTCAGGGGGCCCCAACAATTTTAGATGGTGGATTTTTGGAGGGTGTTGTAGAGGCAACAACAGAGCCCCAATTTACTCATGATCATCCCTTTGAATTTATATGTGAACGATTAATGTCTCTTGAAAAGAATGGAATGATAAAATGGCTCCTCCTCCTCACCTAAAGTTTGTCGCCCTAAACTAGACAACAATGGTGTCTTTGATGACCTAGTCTCAACCTTCCAAGATTCTTTCTCCTCATCTTTTGTCACTAGAGTGGGTTCATGTGTGTTCCTATATGAAAATTATTCCTCAAACTTTACATCCCTACATAGTATTTTCTTCCTATACTTTGGAACATAAACACTATAGGATTTTGAAGTCTCACTATAACCCCAAAATAAGCCCTCCCTATTTGAGGGCTCCAACTTGGTCCTCATGTCTACAGGTACAAAGATTTATATGTGACAACCCCGGTTAATATTCCCTTGTTGTGAATAATTGTAATTATTCAAAAAGGATGAGAAGAAGGAACAAATATTCTAGTTTCTTGGGGAGGGAGTTTATTGAGGAATTGGTGATTTGAAATGTATCAACCATGTGTTGGATGAGAATATTAATGGGATAACTATGAAATAAATAATAAAATCATAGGCCCATGTGTCTCTTAGCTCTAAAAACAAGTAATAAAGGACAAAAATTAAAGAAGAAATGGTTACGTTGTTGAGGAAAGTTGACTTGCGTGGAGTGTCAAAAAAGGCAAACATTTAGTTTGTTGAGGGAGCACGAAATAAGTTGGTGAAAAAAGGAAAATTCTCATGCATACGTAGCAGAGGAGAATATTTGTGAACACTTGGAAAAATTACTCCAAGGGTCAGAGGTGTAAGAAGGGATCAACAATTGGAATCACAATGATCAAGCTATGGGGAAAATGTTAATTTTTGTTAGGGAAATATTGTTCTTTGCTTTAGATAAATGCATTAACAAGATTTTTATCATTTATATATTTAATTCATCCCATATCATAATAAAAATTATGTAGAAAGAACAATAACATCAACTATGCATCATAATAATAAAAGGAACATCAGAAGAAAAACATGCACAAATAGAGACTTTTTGATTTGGTTGAAGACCAGGGAAAAACGACACAAGGGGGAAAACCCTTCCAAATTATTCTTCTTATTATATTTTCATAAAATTTTCTACAAAGAGAGATTTCAATGATCCAATTCACCAATCACAAGATTATCCAACAAAACCAGCCAAACAATGAGCCCAATACACAGATATGAACTAGAACATAATTTTTGATCTTGTAGCCTACTATCAAAATATGCGGTCAACTATTAACAATACCCTAAACCCTAGCCACATGGATCTCATAAAAATGCGTGCAGCTGAAGCTCTCCCACTGTAGGGAGCACCCTATCATGCATGCAACTCTAGTTGAGATTTTTGTGATTCAACCTTGCGCCTACAGGAAAAATTCCTTCTTTGCACGTGCGAGCTCAGACTCTACAATTTTGGACTTGTACGAACCAATTTTTCACGAACCAAATTTAAATCTGTGTGGGCCAAACCAAAGAATAGGGAAGAAGAATGATTGATGATGATGTCCAAATGAGGTTCACTTGACTTATATTTATAGGCTTCCAAGGGTGACCAATTTATCATTAGGGGCGACCTGTCATATTATGCACATCAGGGTTTCCATATTAAAAATATAATTTTCCTTAACCAGATTAAAAATTTTCAAGGTCTAGTAGGGATCTTTGTTCGATGAGGAAGACAGTCCAAAGGAGGGAATTTGTTCCTAAGCTTCCAGCTTAATAGAAAATGAACCTACTAAGGAACCCACAAGAGGCTTGTTGGGTGAAAACACTATAGAGAGCAATGTATTTCCTTAAGGATGAAGAACCCACTTGAAGCTTGTGGATTGATGAAAATACTGGATTTTGAAGACACACTCGGGTATTTTTGAGGGATGATGAATCACTAAGAGTTTTTTGGGGGATGAAGCTCTAGTGCTTGACCCACTGATGAAGTACATGGAGAGGTGATCTCTTACTCATCAATATATTATCCACTAATGAACATTCCCTTGATTTGGAATATCTTATCTTGAAAATGAGATAAGACTCTATTTACTATGGTATCTTGGCATGGGTGTTAATCATGTTTGTAAATTCTGGAAAGACTGAGTGGAAGCTTATGTAGTTGGTGGATGAAGGCAGAGTGACCTTGTGACATCCTATTTCAAATACTAATGTTGGTTAAGTTTCCTCTCAAAATCACTCCACCTCAAGCACTGTAATCTGGCCCAGGGGTGAAAACTACAAGTAAATGTGTTTGTAGGTTGTATAAGGTTGGGTGGAGAGTTAGAGTCCCAATCTCAATTCTCGGATTTCTTATAAGATAAATATTCTCTTATGTATTTGTGCATGTGATTAGCATGTCTCTTATTATTATGCTAAAACAATGTCACGATAATGTTGAGGAGCGTTGTTTACTTACATGAATGAGGAATATCAATATCTTGTGTAAATATTTAAGGAATGATTCATTTCCTGTGGATATTTCTAATCTTGTAATTAACCTAGGAAGTGTCTAAGCAATAAGATATGAGAATATATGTTAATGATTAATTAATTGAATTGAAATGTTTGAATATTAGGCCACTATGTTGATGAAATATACAAGTTTTCAATAAGGAACATGCTTTCATGTATAGAAGTGATCCTTGAATATTTCCTTAAGAATTATTTATTCATGTAGCCATCATGAGCCTGAAATTTGGTCTACATGACCTGTGTATGAAGAGATAGATCAATCTCTATTATTCAAATGAATGCATGCATTTAAAATATCTTGGCTATTAGGAAAATCATTACCCTTAAGCTTAGGAGAGATAGCCTTGAATATATATATATATGTGTGTGTGTGTACATGTAGTTAAACTATGCATTCAGAGGTTATGTTTGGGTCAAAGTAGTACGAAACTAGGAGAGATAGTTGGAAGGGCATGCATATACCCTTCTATATCTATAGACCATGCGCTAGAAGTCTGGGAGAATGCCATTGTACATGCATTAATGGTTATTAAGCACGAGGATAGAATCCTTAAGACCAGAGAAAAATACTATGGAAGGAAATGGCATAAAACCTATTTGATCCAATGACTAGGCATGATGATAAAGCACTTATATAGGAGAAATATGGGTAGTCAAAGGGTAAGCTCTTATGGTCATCAGATAACATTGAAACTATTTCCTCGGAGGTTTCGAGGGGATCCCAAAGGGAAACTCCTAAGATTTTATTCCCTAGGTGACTTGGCATAATAGGTCTGGTTGTATGCCCCAACACAGGTGACTAATGGAAAACCCTTAATTCCCTTATAACATGAAGAATGCACATTACAAGGGGTTGGAACTTTTGTTGGGACCCAGGATAACAAGGCGCATGACATGGCAGAGAGGGTGATGTGGTGCCCTTGTGGTGTGCCACATGACACCTTATTTTAGCCTTTTCATGGGTCTAAGAGGGTTCAAATCACATGACACATGGTGCCCTAGGAGGAGGCCACATGGATGGTATGATTTCATTTAAATTCACCCCAACGTCTTGAACCCTAGAGGTTTCAAGCAAAGGCACTATGGAGACTTCAAATATTTTAGTTTTGGGAGGACGTGGTAAGGTGGGCCAATAGAATAGTCAAATTGAAGTAGGGAAGCCTCTTAGGTTGTTTGTGTCACCCCAAAATTTTAAAAGGTCAGGTCATCCTAGCATTGTTGAAAGTGTTGAAAGAGGGAATGGTTGGGGTGACGTGGCATGGTGAAGCCCAAGCACTCATTTGAAATGAAAGTGTTGGGAAACATTGGTGGTGGGGTTTGTAAGAGTTCAAAGTAACCCCAGAGGACCTTCCCCAACATTTTTGACGGAGAATTGGGAGGGGAACTCACGTGATTAAATCTATGGGATGAGGTGGTAGGGAGAGGCCCAAACTATGTTTGGAAGGGATATAAACAGGGTCTAATATCCCTTTCCTGACCCCTTTGTTATATATGTATATGTGGATATTGAGATTTGGGTGTCTCTGGAAGTATCCACATGGTTAGGTCGGTGGGCCAAGTATTACATGACAAGGCTAGAGCACCTATCTGAATAATGTACAATAACATTTCTAGTTGGTGAGACAAATACTTAAGATTATTATGTTGTTGAGTCGGTGTTTATATTATTAGATTTTAGTGCCCATGTAGCCATATTAAATAGTTGTGAGGCCAACATGCCTAGATGTATATGCATTTAATGGCTAAGTGGTGAGAGAGCCATATTGCAATTACTTCTATGAAAATATTCTAATAATAATATAATAATGTTGGTTGTGAAGCCCACTCCACAGAAAGAGTTTAAGGGGTGACATGACTCCATTAACAAGGGGCAATAATGTTTATGACAAATTTCGGTGAGAAAGGGAACCTGGGGGGCCCTTGTGGCTTGAAGAGAACCTAATGGCAGATCCATGCAGTAGGAAAAGTATGTGTGTGTGTGTGTGTGTGTGTGTGTACTTACCACTAGCATTCTTATGGATTATCATTATGATGATCATTGGTCTAAGGAGGATGATGGTTTTGGACTTCAATCCTGAGCAACTAGTTAGTGAAACATGAGCTTGCATTCTAGACCAGCTGGAAATCATGTTGGTTTGATGGCCTAGAGGATTCCTAGAGCCCTAGACAACATGATCGTTGTCTTGGCACCTTCGCCTTAGATATATGGTATTTTCGATTACAATTGTCAGTGGAGTTGCAGCCTCAACTCAGTGGTGAATCGTGGCTGAAATTATTGAACCATGATGCTTATAATAGGGCATAATATGGAGAGCACGTGGCCAAACAATATTTTAACATATAAGAATTCCATCTTATGTTTTATGTGAATTAATTATTTGTGCAGTAAACCCTAGTTATAATTCGATAAAACTTTGTGTGGTGAATTAATGTGTTGTGTTGAATAATTGTGGTGATTCCACCATAAACCCTAAATAGGGTTTATGTAATTGGTATGGTAATAATTATGATGTGTGATTATACACATGTAAATATGTATTCCATGCCACAATTTGTATGTTAGTTTTCATTGTAAACCTGAGTTAGGGTTGGACACAAAATTTATAAGATATGATGTGCATAATTTGATATAATGTTACGTAGTTTGTATTCTATGTTTCCTGTGTATTCACTGTGTGCCATAATTAATTGTAAATTATGGAGTTGGTGGATAATTGTAAATTTTTATGCGTGACTCTGAATTGGGTAAATGTCATATTTCATTAGTACTTATATTTATTCATACTTGCTGAATAATCCATGAATAATTCATGAAAAAATGGTTGATGTTATAAAACCCTAGTTTGGGTGTAATCATTGATCACATAAAAACATAATTATATTGGGGAATTTCTCAAGGTTACAAGTGGGCTCAAGGTTTAATATTGGAAATTACAGACTATATGATTTTGTCGGATTATAGGAGAATTAATGGGAGGAATTTGGATTTTGGTTTCGTATCAGTTGGGGGTTAAGGAAATTATAATATGGTATTAAATTAAGTTACAACATTGGGTATGAATTGGGACAAAATTGGAACACGATAAGCTGAATTTCCACAGGTTTACAAGTAGTCTATCATGTATTTGACAAAAGTGCCAAAGGGGAACTAACATGAATAACTATTAATTTGAGAGTAGTTTCCAAAAATGGATATCTGGAAGTGTTAAATAAAGCTACAAGTGTTAACACTTCCAGATATCCATTTTTGGAAACTACTCTCAAATTATTGATTGGTGTAATATATGCCATTATTGACTATACAAAATCCTCTTCATCACATATTTTATAGGAGTAAATGAATCAATCTCTCTAGTGTCATGTTATTGTTTCTTTAAGTAGATGATTATGGTAGAGAAAGAGGTTGCACTTCACACTAGCCAATTCAAGTTCTAGCTCATTGAATGAAACTAAGGATGCGATCTTCAATGGTAACTAGTAAATTACTCCAATAACGACAAATGAGATCTTTAGTTGTTAATTTTCAATCCTATACAAGTGAAAATAGCAAAAACTATTTATCAACTCAACTTATACGTGCATCCTCAATTCACCTCAATATTCTGGTAACCTATTTCAAGATTATACTAATTATATGAATAGTAATGACAATAACCATGATGATTATTAAAATTTAATGAGATCAACTTTGGTGTATTAGATTTAAAAAAAATGAAAAAGAAATGAATGATTTGTTTTAGAATTTAATTTCCATTAAAATAAAAAAATAGAAATAATTTTTAAAAATTGATTGAATTAATAAATTAAAAATGTCAATATTATTACAAATATTTTAAAATTTTAATATAAACATGTACATAACATTTTAAAAGAAAATGTTTTTACTATCTAACTTTTCACTATGACGCCAAAAAAACAAATTCTTTTATTTCATGATACTATGTTTTAAAAATGATTTAATATTATATTACATCATTATATATATAATGAATGTTATTTAGTATATTAACACTATTAATTTTAATAAAAATAAATATACATTATTAATATATATTAAATAAATATGCTTCCTAGTAGGTTGGGGTCACATATCGGATTGCATGATTATTGTTTTTGGAAATGGAGAGAAAGTTATGATAACTTGATTAATAATTATAGCTATAGCTTAATTACTATGTAGCACTTGTTTAATAATTAATGGGATGGCCATTTAGTAACATTGCCTAATTTCATCAATTTACTGATTCTAATTGAAAGAAATTTTCTCTTGTTTACTTTTATTGTATGCACTCATCTAGTGAGAATCCAACACTTGTCCAACACTTGTCAAAATATTTAAAGTTACAAAATAATGTTTCTGAATATTTATTTCGAAATGAAAGATCAATAATTTTTTATATAAAAAACATAAAAAAATATTTAACTATATTTAGAAAGAAAACTAAATTGTTTATCCAAATATATTAATTTAAATGAATATTGTAAATAAAAAATTATATTATTATTTACTCTATATTAAATTCATTATCGCAATTATTAATTAAAATAATTAAAAACAATCAAACTTTTTAATTATCATATACATTTCTCAATGTAATATAAATTAAAAATAAAGAAATGTAATGTAATATAAGAATGACGCCTATATATGCATTTTTATTAATAAAACTATATAATAAAAACAAATATTAAAGAAGTGAGTTCTAGGATAAATTACAATGGTTTTTTTTAAATTGTAATGAAAAAAAAATAGATAAGTAGATATATATTTCCATTCTCACCGCAAGCATGCACACATCATATTTTTTGATTTGTCCATTGATGGTTGATATAATTATCTATTATTTGATTACTATATTGGAGTACTAAGTAGCTAATGGTTAAATTTCAAATCTCAGTCACATACATAATATTCTGTCTCGTTCCTCAAGGTTTTTGCATTTGGCACGTGGGAATTTATGTAATGACGAATCAAGAAAAATTACTATGGCGGCCCAAAAAATAATTACAAAATAAGAACATAATTCGATTAACCCAACATGTTTAAAAAAAAAATAAAAAATAAAAGATTTTCTCCAATAATGTTAATATTAAAAATCTTGTGTTTTTTTATAGGTCTAAGCATATAGATATCATATCATTATATTAGAGATTGTGTGCAGCGGAAGATCATGTTGCTTCAGTACATCCCTACAGATGATCAGGTTGCAGATATTCTGACGAAGGTACTCACTAGGAGAAAATTTGAATACCATAGAGACAAGATCGGGGTGAAGGATAATCCCTATCTTGTTGAGAGGGAGTGTTGAGATTCAACAAGATGATGATCCTAGTGAAAATTAAGCACCTTCACTAGGTGGGGCCCGCAGGCTATTTTTAGGTGTATGTCTATTTTTAGAATGGTTAGCATATTCTAAAATTAGCAGGATGCTAATTTTAGATGGTTCAACAAATTCTATCTTTGGATGAATTTCTATTTTTAGAAGATGGGCGAAGTCTATTTATAGATCACTAATCTAAAAATAGAATGCATGTCGATTATTATTAGCCCTTAATAATAATCAGACAATAAATAGTAACTTATTCACTTGGAGCACTTGATTTTAGTGAACAGATGTGGCACATCAGTGGGCTAAAAGAATTACACAATTCCTAGGGTGGTTGGTGACTCATGCATGGAGGACTTCATTATAACTGATTGTGGCAAGTTGTAAAAGAGTTGGAAAAGTAGTTATGGGAGTTGTTATTTAGTTTAACTCAGTTAAGTGAGTTAAAATCAGTTGTGCTAGTTGTAACTAAAGACACACTAGTGAAAGATGAGTGAATTAATTATTTAATTAATCACAAGTAGTGTCTTACTTGCAACTTGTTGTGGTTCCTCTGATTTGGCATATTTGGAAATATCAAATGACAAGACAACATCAAACCACTTTGGAATCTCAGGATCTAGCCCTCCTGGATCCAGAGAGGGATCTCTCTATAAAAGCAAAGAATAATATGTCTTTGAAATTCAATTTGAGGTATTAGGCTAGTTATAGGGCACAATGGGTTTTGTTTTCTTTGTTTGGTTGGGAAACATGAAAGAAGGGTTCAGTGTAAGGTAAAGGAATGAGTAGGCAATGGGGAGATCATTCAAAGAGAACACAAGTCCATTGGGAAATGGGGTCATGAAAGGGTGACGGAAACAAAGCCGAAAATCGCCCGAGGAGAGATTGTTCACTGTGGTCGTGGCTCTGTCAGCATTTCCCTTTTGAAACCCCGTTCCTTGCTCCACGTGGCCTTCTTTTATTTTCTTGGAATTTTATTTATCAAATTCGTGGAATTTGATAAACAAACATTATCCACAACCTTTGGCAATTAATTATATAACCAAACCTTATATTAATAACCAATGCTTTTGAATAAATGACTCTTAACAAAACTTTGGCTCCGGGCCCCACCTCTATGATCAATAGCCAATCAAGTGCATGCACAGTACCTCAGTTATTGTCCGCGCATCTTTATCAAACGATCACCGTCCGATGGCTCCTTCCCAGATCAACGACATTCCACGATATCCCTCGGCTTCCTTGTACGAACTTTAACGTGCGATGGCGCGCAACAATGACAGTTTTCTGTGGGTCCACCTCGCCACGTGTCGAGTACTCTATGAAATCGCTCCCCAACCAGGAAATACCGCTTATCTCCGAAAGGCAGTGCGATATGGGCAATCCGGCTCTGTAAATTCGCTCGCGGTTTTGGTACAGTGGTCAACCAAAGGTTAAGTCGGTTTACGCGATTCTTTTATTTATTAACTCACGTCTAATCCTCGGTCAGGGTTCCGATAGTAAACACTCTGTCTCGGGAGTTCTACTATTTAACAGTGTTCACGACCATGGATCCTCTACACAGGCCTCGCTTGCGGCAGGTTTACTCCACAGGGGTTGTTTGGACAATCTGAGAAAACAATAGATAGAGATACATAGAATCTATACGATAGTTCAATTCAGTAATTATACATACATGAAGTTCAATCGCCTCACAATTAAAAAGTTTCTTCACAAATAAGGATTCGAGACAATTCTATGGCCAATGCGTACTGAAACTATTTCAGTGGAAGCAATTGTGAACACACAGATTTTACTACAGAAAACTCTCCTTTTCTTCTCCTTTCCTTCCTCCCCATATACATTCGAGGAATAAAAATTATATTCATTACAATGCGTCCCTTCGGTTCCTCTGTGAGGACCTTTTTAGAAAATCAAGAGCCTAATTACAATAATTCAACTAACTGAAACATGACAGATGGACCGAATCTAACTATTCGTCTTCTACAACTCTAACTACTCTAAATGATACAGTCAGCTGAGGTATTGACACCTAGCTATTACAATTTTGATGATTTCGAACCCTCCTAGCCACAACATGTGGACAAAACCTCCTACATTGCTGGCTAGTGTCTAATGCCCCTGCATCAGACTCCCGAGGGAAATATTCTTCATGGGCTCCTGTCCATGAGCTCTTCCACTGATTTGCCTATCTTCTGCAACATTCCTTTGGTCATCCAAGTGGCATCTTCCTCTGGCTTGTCCCTCCATTTGATTAAGGACTGAAAGTACTCTTGTCCTCTGGTCCTCTTGAACACTCTTTTGTCCAAAATCTTCTCTGGTTGCAATTTTTGTGCTGGAGGTCGCTGTTCTTTCCACTCAGTCTGTTCCTTTTCTGCTGATCTTTCTTCTGCACCATCATCCTCATACTTGTACAAATCTGCAACATTAAAAATGAGAGATATTCCAACATCAGGAGGTAGTTCAATCTCATAAGCATTTGCAGAAAACTTTCTAAGTATCTTGCATGGTCCAATCTTTTTGAACTTCAACTTGTTATATTGCTTTTTTGGGAATCTCTCCTTTCTCAAGTGTGCCAAAACCAGATCTCCTACTTCAAAATGAACTTCTTTTCTACTCAAGTCTGCTCTGATTTTGTATTTGATGCTACTGCCTTGTAGTTGTTGTTTCACTTGTTCATGTATGGCCCGGATCTCTGAAGCAAATTCCTCCCCATCTGCACTCCTTAGTTTTTGTTTCACTTGTTCATGTATGGCCTGGATTTCTTAACTCTGATATTCCTCTGGGGTGCATTCCATAAACAATATGGAATGGGCTTTGCCCTGTGCTCCTGTTTGGTGAGTCATTATATGCATATTCTGGCTAAGGAAAAATATGGTCCCACTGCTTGGGATGCTCTTCTGCAAGACTACTCAACAAATTTCCCAGACTCCTGTTCACTACCTCAGTTTGTCCATCAGTCTGGGGATGATAAGCTGAGCTGAAACTCAGTTTGGTACCAAGTTTCTTCCACAGTGTCCTCAAAAAATGACCCAAAAATCTGGTGTCTCTATCTGAAACAATGCTCTTGGGCAACCCATGCAATCTAACAACTTCTTTAAAAAACAAGTTGGCAACATCGGTGGCATCACTAGTTTTATAACATGGAATAAAATGTGCCATTTTGGAGAATTTTTCCACTACAACAAAGACTGCATCATTCCCTCTCTGAGTCTTGGGCAATCCTAGAACAAAATCCATACTCACCATGTCCCAAGGCCTGTCTAGAATAGGCAAGGGAGTGTACAATCCTGTGTTCTTGCTCCTTCCTTTAGCATATTGACAGATTTTGCAATTCTTCACAAACTTGTCCACTTCTGTTCTCATCCTGGGCCAGTAATAGAAGTGACTCAGCTGCTCATAGGTTTTATCAGTACCAAAGTGCCCAGCAAGTCCACCACTATGCTTCTCTTTGATCAAATTTTCTCTCATGGAAAATTTTGGTAGACACAGTTGGTTTTTTCTGAACAGTAAGTCCTCCTGCAAGAAATAATCCAGTGACTGACTTCTATCTGTTAAAACAGGGTTACAAAATGCCTCAAATGCTTCCTTAAAATCTGGATCTGTTTTATACAATTATTTGAGAAAATCAAATCCTACAACTTCAAAATTAGTTTCTTGAACAAGCATGTGCCTCCTACTCAAAGCATCAGCTACTTTATTTTCTTGACCACTTATATGTTTCAAAACAAAATTAAAACCTTGGAGATACTCAACCCATTTGGCATGCTTATGCTTCAACTTGGGCTGTTGTACAATACACTGCAAAGCATGATTGTCAGAATATAATGCAAATTCCCTGGACATCAAATAATGTCTCCAATTTTTCAATGCCTGAACAATTGCATAGAATTCCTTCTCATAAGAGGAATACTTTCTCCTGGTGTCATTCAGATTTTCACTGAAATATGCTACAGGCCTATCATCCTGACTCAACACAGCTGTAATGGCCTCTCCATTGGCATCACATTTTACTTGAAATGGTTTAGTAAAATCAAGCAGAATCAAAACAGGCTTCTCAGTTATATTTTGCTTCAAAAGTTTAAAGTTTATTTCTGCTTCAACAGTCCACTTAAATGGCTGTTTGCTCTTCTTTATTGTCTCAATTATGGGTGCATTGATCTTACTGAAGTTTCTTATAAACTTTCTGTAAAAACTAGCCAGTCCATAGAAACTTCTTACCTCAAAAACATTCTTGGGTGAAGGCCACTCCACAATTGCCTTAACCTTTTGTGGGTCCATCTTCAATCCTTCTGCAGAAACAACAAAACCCAAATACACCAACTCTTCTTTCATGAATGAACATTTCTTTAAGTTTATCAGCAGTTTCTCTTGGTGCAGCTTTTTCAAGACATGGTTAAGATGCCTTAAATGTTCTTATTTAGTTCTGCTGAAAACTAATATATCATCCAAATATACTATCACAAATTTCCCAATGAATTCTTTCAATACTTCATTCATAAGTCTCATGAAAGTGCTAGGTGCATTTGACAACCCAAAAGGCATTACCATCCATTCATACAGTCCTTCATTTGTTTTAAAGGCAATTTTCCACTCATCACCCTCTCTTATTCTGATATGATGATATCCACTTTTTAAATCTATCTTTGAAAAATATTTGGCACCACTCAAACAGTCCATTAAATCCTCAACTCTAGGAAAAGGGAATCTGTACCTGATTGTGATCTTATTGATTGCTCTGGAATCAGTACACATCCTCCAGCCTCCATCTTTCTTTGGGCTTAATACTTTTGGTACTGCACATGGACTCAAACTTTCTCTAATCAGTCCCTTGTCCACCAATTCCTGTACTTGTCTCCTAATTTCCTCATTTTTCTTGGGAGTCACTCTATAGGCTACCTTATTTGGCAGATTTGAACCAGGGATAAAATCTATCTGATGGCTGATCTTTCTCACAGGTGGCAGCTCATCAGGTAAATCATCCACAACAATGTCACAATAATTGTCTAACATCTCTTGGATTTCTACTGGAAAATCAGAAATCTTCGTAGAAGTAAGAACTACCTTAGGCTTGCAAACTAAAGCAAAACTTACCTCTTCTTCTTCTATCTGCTGCAAATATTCCTTCCCGCTCAGCAACAAGGTCTTTGGATCAATCACTCTGCTGGATGGCTCTCCTTCTTCCATGGGTATCAATGTATGATGTACCCCATCCTTGAAGACCTTGTAAGTGTTCTTCTTGCCATCATGCACTGCTGCTCTGTCAAACTGCCAAGGTCTACCCATCAGTATATGACACACATCCATGGGAATTACATCACACAGGACCTTATCTTTGTATTTTCCCATTTGCAGCTCTATCTCACACTGTTCTTTCACAACCAGCTGGTGCCCTTTATGCAGCCAGGACACCCTATAGGGAGTTGGATGCTCCCTTGTCTTAAACTTCAACTTTTCTATTACCTCAGTGGAAACCAGATTGTCTGTGCTGCCACTATCAATGACTAGCTGGCAACATTTCCCTTGGACTTTGCATATGCTCCTAAACAAAGTCTTCCTTTGTGCAGGCTCAGTGACCTCTTTGGCTTGCTTCAACAGGACCTTATTTACCACCAAGGACTCTCCCCTCTCTGGTAGAATTTCTTCTTCAATTTCTGCCTCTTCTCCAGCCTGGGCAACAACAGCATTTCTTGGACCAGCACCCACATTCTCTGGACACTCATAGTGCTTATGTCCCCACTTGCTGACATCTATAGCACCTCAACTCTCTACCTCTGCCTCTGTCTATGCCTCCTCTTCCTTTTCCTCTATAAGAATCCCTTCCGCCCCTTGCATCATCCTCTGTAGATGCATTCTGAGGTGAGTTACTGTTAGCTCCATCCCTGGGTGTAGTAGGCTTTCCTCTACCACCCTAACTTCCCTTTCCATGGAAAGTACCTCTCTTCTTGGCAGAATGTTTCCTCAGGAATTTCTCCTCTGCTTTCAAGGCCATCTGATAGGCCTCTTCAACTATCTTGGGAGACAAAAGACCAATCTCATCTTGGATCTCTAGCTTGAGACCATTCACATATCTGACAGTCTTCTCTGGTGTGTCCTGAAATTGTCTAGCTCTTATGCTTATTCTGTAGAATTCCTTTGTGTATTCTTTTACTATCAACAACCTCTGTCTCAGGTTCTGCATTTGCCTATACAATGTCAACTAATAATCACTAGGTAAGAATTTAGCTTTTAATTTAGCCATCATTCTGGTCCAGCGTTTGATAGGTTGCTTGCCAACTCTCCTCCTTTCTGCCTGCACTCCATCCCACCAAAGTGCAACATGTCCCTTTAGCTTTGTCACCACAAACTTGACCTTTTTATCTTCGCTTATTTCTTCATAATCAAAGCACTTATTCATTTCATTTATCCAGTCCACCAGCTCCTCTGGATTCAATCCTCCTGCAAAATTTGATACTTCAATCCTGGGCTTAACTGCAGACCCTAGAACAGTTCTGAGGAGCCTCATGTCAAGAGGAATTTCAACATTTTCTTCAGCTTCTTCTGTTTCAGGTTCACTGATGTCTTCAGGATCTCTGGGCTGTCTTTGCTCCATGGCATCCATTCTGGCCTCGACCCTCTGCAAAATCCCCAACACCTCTGCGTTGGAAATAGGTCTCCTTCTGCCATCACCTCTACCAACTCAGACTGCCATGTCAGCTCTCTGCAAAATAGCTCAAAACAGCAGCTCTGATACCACAAATGACGACAACAAAGCCGAAAGTCGCCCCTGAGGAGAGATTGTTCACTGTGGTCGTGGCTCTGTTAGCATTTCCCTTCTGAAACCCCGTTCCTTGCTCCACGTGGTCTTCTTTTATTTTCTTGAAATTTTATTTATCAAATTCGTGGAATTTGGTAAACAAACGTTATCCACAACCTTTGGCAATTAATTATATAACCGAACCTTATATTAATAACCAACGCTTTTGAATAAATGACTCTTAACAGACCTTTGGCTCCGGGCCCCACCTCTATGATCGATAGCCAATCAAGTGCATGCACAGTACCTCAGTTATCGTCCGCGCATCTTTATCAAATGATCACCGTCCGATGGCTCCTTCCCAGATCAACGGCATTCCACGATATCGCTCGGCTTCCTTGTACGAACTTTAACGTGCGATGGCGCGCAACAATGGCAGTTTTCCGTGGGTCCACCTCGCCACGTGTTGAGTACTCTATGGAATCGATCCCCAACCAGGAAATACTGCTTATCTCCAAAAGGCGGTGCAATATGGGCAATTCGGCTCTGTAAATCCGCTCTCAGTTTTGGTACAGTGGTCAACCAAAGGTTAAGTCGGTTTATGCGATTCTTTTATTTATTAACTCACGTCTAATCCTTGGTCAGGGTTCCGATAGTAAACACTCTTTCTCGAGAGTTCTACTATTTAACAGTGTTCACAACCATGGATCCTTTACATAGGCCTCGCCTGCAGTGGGTTTACTCCACAGGGGTTGTTCGGAAAATCTGAGAAAATAATAGACAGAGATACACAGAATCTATACGATAGTTCAATTCAGTAATTATACATACACAAAGTTCAATCGCCTCACAATTAAACAATTTCTTTACAAATAAGGATTCAAGAAAATTCTATGGCCAATGCATACTGAAACTATTTAACTGGAAGCAATTGTGAACACACAGATTTTATTACAGAAAACTCTCCTTTTCTTCTCCTTTCCTTCCTCCCCTATACATCCGAGGAATACAAATTATATTCATTACAATGCGTCCCTTCGGTTCCTCTGTGAGGACCGTTTTAGAAAATCAAAAGCCTAATTACAATAATTCAACTAACTGAAACATGACAAATGGATCGAATCTAACTATTCGTCTTCTACAACTCTAACTACTCTAAATGATACAGTCAGTTGAGGTATTGACACCTAGCTGTTACAATTTTGATGATTTCGAACCCTCCTAGCCACAACATGTGGACAAAACCTCATACATTGTTGGCTAGTGTCTAATGCCCCTGCATCAAAGGGTTTACTTGCAATTCAAATATCCAAGTCTTTCAAAGGGCTAGTCATCTATATCAGAGGATCTCTTAAGATGAAAGTATGGGATGAAACAATAAGGAAATGAATGAGAATAGAAGGAAAACCTTCCAAGGTGACCACTTCGGAGTAAATCTAGGGACATGACATTCTTTAAACCTCTATGATCAATACTCCTGATGAGGTTAACTTTTGAAGAAAACAATCCAGTAGTCCTCCTGACTACTTTCAGACAATGGAAAACATTTAAGTTTAACACAGAGTGAAACCTAAGATCAGAGAAACACTTTTAACATTCACTACTTTTTGCATTCAACTCAAACGGATCTTAGAAAGGCTAACTGTTGGAAAAGGAACCTAGGGGACAGGGCTAACTCTAAATGTCCCTGTTTCCTAATTCTTTCAGCTGAAACCAAATAAGAACATCCAAGAAAAAAACTCTAAATTCATACATCAGTAAGCATGGATAAACCAACTTCTATACGAGTTAAATTATGTTGAATTTGTTCTAAGATACACAATTAACAGAAAACATAAAGATAAGAAAGTGCAAGAAGCATTAGGGTACTTGTGGTAGTATATCCTAAGCTAAAATTACTGATTCTTATCAGAGAAAATGAAACATGATGTATAACAGAGGGAAAACAATAATAAAGAACACATCACCAATGATTTAGATCAGGATCCAATGAACATGCTTGTCATATTAGAAGAGAAAAACCAGTCACATACATCCTTGTCCAATAGCTTGATATCATCCATAAAATTATCTCCCAGCCTATTTACAAATACTACTCACAGAGCTCTAAATCAGTAAAACAACTTATAATCAGTGTTTTTTCAATAACCAACCAAAATTTACAATGTATTTCTCATGAGTTCTTATAGGTGAAAGAGTGATTGTAGTGGCAGATAGAAATTAAATGATTCATTAAAACAGAGGGAGAAGTGTTTTTGAAGCCCATTCCGTTTTAATGTCTTTACATTAACTTTCAGTACTCTTTAGATGAAATGGGGGTCTTCGTTAGTTTGATAATAACTCCAAGGGTATGTTCTTGAAATACTCTCTGGCTATAGTACTCTGTTTTATCCTCTGTAACAAGAAATGATGAAGATTTTCCTTTCAGGTCTTCCATGCTTTGTAACTAATGCACTGACAGTTTTAGGAGCTTTCTGTCAGAATAATAACTGTTATGGGCTCAATGAGGAATGGAGAATGCTATGGGAACTTGTCCTTCTTAAGAAAAGAACATTTTGCTGATATTAAATAACTGACATGGCTTGATGTGTGCTTTAGGCTTCATTAATCCTCCTTGATCATCTTCGGGTCTGCATTTGTGTCCTTTGTGTCTGTAGCTATGGATTAGGCCTCTTAGTCTTCAATATCATGCTTTTAACCCTGTAATCTCTTTTTGATACACCTTTAAACTTTCTGCTGACCTGTTTGAGTGAACATACAGGCTACAGAGGCACTGTAGGGTTTATGTCAGGGTTAATAGCCTTGATCTCCGATAAAACATGCTTTAAACCTTCTTAACGATGTCTTCCTCTGCTATCTTTGGCTCTAAGACAGTTTCTCAGCACTGTATATCTCCATGATTGTGATTGTGGAGACAACGTACATCATCACCTTTAAAACCTGCAAAAGACGAAAAACATGTCATAAAAACTAGAGGGAGTGAGGGGGGACTACTTCAGAGGCTCGTGGGGATGGAGGAGCAGTGATGGAAAAGGTGGATGCAGTGGAAAAATGGGTGAAAAACATGGAGGAAGGCAAAAACAGGTCTGATGGGAGTTTGAGCACGTCGTGAGTTATGGATTGTTGGATTAGATCAATCAACGGTGATCTACGGTTGAGATCCTTCGATGAGGTCGTTTGGAGGACGGATGAAAAAGTAAGTGAAAGGGTCGAGATTAAATGTGGGCCGTTATATTAGAACAACCGACGGCGAAGATCTGTAGAAGGAGTCATTTAGAAGGTTAGATGGATGAAAAATGGATGGAGGCGAGGTTAGATCAGGGCCGTTAGATTAGTACAAATCAATGATGGGGATCGCCTGATGGAATCATTTGGGAGAATATATGAAAAGTAAGTGACCGAGTTGTGATATAATAAGAGCCTTCCAATCTCAGATATCAACGGCTGTGATTAACAATGGAAATGACGTTGCGGAGGGCGGTAAGGTGGAAAACTGGAATGGTTTTCATGCAACAAAAAGGGGGAAAGAGGAAATGCCCAAAAAAACGTGATTCCACTCAGTGAGTGATGCGTGGAAAAATAAAACCACCCATTTCGAATTATTTTGAAATGTTAAACCCTGGGCGAAAAAAGTATGCGAAACAGAGTTTAAGCTGTTGGATCTCTTGGTCTTGATCGGACAGTGCGAGTTGCGTGTGATGGGAGGTAAGATGCATGGGGTGAAAGAACTGGTGGGTCCGACAGATGACATGATTTCCTTTGTCGCGGGGTGAACGGTGGGTTTAATGTGAACTGTCCGATCTCTGGACTGAATGGTTACGATCTAATATCGGGGCGGAGGATTTTTAAAAGGGGAAAGAGGTGTTAGACGGACCAGCGGAGCGTGACACAATCTGGGCCGTTGGTTCTTTGGATTCAACGATCTAGTTTCGTTCAAAATCTTAATGTCGGAGAAGGCAAAACAAGCACAAAGTGAGGTTTTAATTGAGGTTTCTTGGCCCTTTAGCACTTGATTATAGAGCTTTAGGTCGCATGGAGGAAGGGCTAAAGAAAATAAGCCCTCGGGGGCTTAATACTTTAATGGAGCGGAGAACTGTTTTTTATGGCTTTTTGAAAGGATTTTGAGGGTTTTTAAAGTGGAGGTTTATGCTTCTAAGCGCCCAGTTGCAGGACTGGGGTTATATGAGGAAAGGGGCTACAACTATAAGCCCATAGGGGCCTAACTCCTGCATAGTGCAAAAAAGGTGTTTTAGGCCAAAAAACAAGGATTTTTAGGCCAAAGGAGGGGTTCCGATAGGCAAAAGAAGAGATTTTTAGACAAACAAAAGGGAAATATAAGGTCTAAAAGGGGTTTAGGATAATGGGGGTTGAAATGAAGGATTATAGAGGAGTTTTGTGAATGGAATAAGGATGAAAAATGGGAAATTTTGTGGGAATGAAATTGATAAAATGGAGGCCTTTTGAAAACAGTTTCCTTCACAAAATAGTAGGGCTCATCAATGGAAAAAATAGTGAAGATAATTTTGGAGGATAGGGACATCACAAGGCTTCAAGGATGATGAATTTTCAAGGGAAATTTTAACTTGAAGGCTTAAACACAGATTTAGCCACCTGTTTGCTTTGAAAAATTATTATAGGTGGCTAACAGTGGCTCCACATGGGGATGGCATCTTCTTGAAGGTGTCAAGAATCTCTGAAATAATATTTGGAAGTAGGCCAGAGCCTGGTACTTTACCATATTTCTCTTCTTTGATCAGCTGCTACAAACATGATGGACATTACATCAGTAGCAATGCTTCCCCAAACAACTACCTACCCATCCTACTGTCCTAACATTTTTTCTTCAAGGTGCACTTAGACTTGCAGACCTTCTTCATCATTGTTTTTTATTGAAAGCAAAAAATAATCTAATTCTACCCTTATTCCTCCATGAGACCAGATTAAACAGTTGGACTCATAGCTTCTCTACCTAAACTAATATCTGCCAGGATTAAACTATCTAACAGATTTTCATTCTCTATATTCTAAAACAGAAATTTAAATATAGACAAACCAGGATTAGACTGTTTGATTTGTTGTGGTTCCATGGCATAAAGACAAGCTGCACATGAACTGAAACTTTGCAGAAGATTGAAACAAAATTGTGAAGGCTTGAAATTCTGAAAATTAAGAGCATCCTTCTTTCTTTTTGTGACTCAGATTTTGAGATTTTTAGAATCACCTTTCTTTCCTCATTTCAGCTTTGATTTTGACCATGTTTGAGCTGTTTTCTTCTCCTTTTCTTTGCTGGTTCAAGTTTTGAGCATGTTAGAACCAACCTTTCACTTTCTCTAGCTCAGGTTTTGATCTGATTTGAGCCATTCTTTTGGAACTTCATAGTTTCAATATTTGAGCTGGTCCGAACCTTTCTTCTTATTTTTTTTCTTTTTTCTTTTTCCAAACAAAAAATAGCAATGGTATTTACAATGGAAGTGAAAAATTTAAACTGAACTTCAGCAGAAATAATGTTTGAGCATCCTGCCATTGACAGGGCCCCGAAACAGATCTGTACCATCCAATTCTTGCAGAAAAAATGCATTGGGACCAATGGCAGATTGAATGATGTAAGGGCCTTGCCATAAACTGTCAAACTTGCCATGCTTACCCTTATCTTCTATTCTAGAGTCCCATTTGAGTACCTTGTCCCAAATTTTGAAATCATAGGCCTTTGTCTTCTTATCAAACAACTTTTTGATGTTCTCTTGCACTTTCTGAGCTCTGTTGTAGACTTCTTCCCTTGTCTACTAGAGATGTATGGTCTGATTGATCCTCCTTACCATGCTATCTTCCTCTAATTGTATTTCTTGGACCAATTTTATCACTGGTACTCCCAAACTGGTAGGGAATACTACATCTGCTCCATAAACTAGCTGATAGGGAGACATTCTAATGGATTTCTTTTTTGTCAATCTGTCTGCCCATAAAGCATGCACAAGCTTGTTATGCCATGATTTTTTATTCTCTTCCAGCAGCTTCTTGATGATGGTCACCAAACTCTTATTTGATGATTCTGCTAACCCATTACCCTGAAGATAACAAACAGTAGAATGACCAAGTGTAATATTATACCTGTGGAAAAAATCAATCATCTTTTTGGAACCAAATGCAGTTGCATTGTCAGTGATAGCTTCCTAGGGTAGCCAAATCTAGATAGGATATGGTCTTCAAGGAATTTTATAATAATTGAGTCTGTGGCATTCCTAGAAGGGATGGCCTCTATCCATTTGGTGAAATAGTCAGTGGCTATGAGTATCCATCTATGTTGGGCAGATGAAGCAGGATGGATTTTCCCTATGAAGTCTAGGCCCCACTGTTGAAAAGGAGCTTCAACAGTGATTGGTTGTAAAGGTAGAGGAAGGAGTTTTATTTTTCCTTCAAAGATTTGGCACTTGTGGCAGGCAACTATCATTTTGTGGACATCTTGGAAAAGGGTGGGCCAGTAATACCCAGCTCTAAGGATTTTATTAGCAGTGGTTTTCTAGTAGAAATGGCCTCCACACTTTCCTTCATGAAACTCATTCTTGATTCTATCTGCATCAAATTTAGGAAAACATTTAAGCAATAAACCATTGACATTTTTCCAATATAAAAATTCATTTAAAATGCAATAATTTCTAGCTTTCAACTTTAAAAACCTTGCCTTTGTCTTTGATAAATTAGGAGGAGCATTAATATTTACAATCACATACAAGATATCAGCATACCAAGGTGAGTTTTGGAACTATTTTTCAACAATG
>CM076578.1:1755561728-1755736706 GCA_034641835.2 Pinus albicaulis | reverse complement strand
AATGGGTTGAGATTAAATGTGGGCTGTTCGATTAGATCAATCGATGGCAGAGATCTGTGGATGGAGTCGTTTAGAAGGTTAGATGGATGAAAAATGGATGGAGGCGAGGTTAGATCAGGGCCGTTAGATTAGAACAAATCAATGGCGGGGATCGCCTGATGGAATCATTTGGGATAATAGATGAAAATTAAGTGACCGAGTTGCGATATAATAAGAGCCGTCCGATCTCATAGATCAATGGCTGCGATTAAAAATGGAAATGACGTTGTGGAGGGTGGTAAGGTAGAAAACCGGAATGGTTTTCATGCAACAAATAGGGGGAAAGTAGAAATGCCCAAAAAAACGCGATTCCACTCAGTGAGTGACACGTGGAAAAGGAAAACCACCCATTTCGCATTATTTTGAAATTTTAAACCCCGGGCACAAAAATTAAATGAAATGGAGTTTAAGCCGTCAGATCTCTCGGTCTTGATTGGATGGTGCAGGTTACGTGCAATGGGAGGTAAGATGCATAAGGCGGAAGAACTGGTGGGTCCGGTGGATGACGTGATTTTCTTTGTTGTGGGGTGAAAGGCAGGTTTAATGTGAATCGTCCGATCTCCGAACTGAACAATTACGATCTAATATTAAGGAAAAGGTTTTTGAAAAGGGGAAAGAGGTGTTACATGGACGGGCGGAGCGCGATGCATTCTGGGTCGTTGGTTCTTGTGGATTCAATGGTCCAGATTTGTTCAAAATCTTAATGTCTAGGAAGGAAAAACATGCGCAAAGTGAGGTTTTAATTGGGGTTTATTGGCCCTTTAGCACCTGATTACAGAGCTTTAGATTGCATGGAGGAGGGGCTAAAGTAAATAAGCCCTCGGGGGCTTAATACTTTAATGAAGTGGAGAACTGTTTTTTTGGGGTTTTTGAAAGGATTTTGAGGGTTTTTAAAGCAGAGGTTTGTGCTTCTAAGCGCCCGGTTGCAGGGCTAGGGTGGTATGAGGAAAGGGGCTACAGCTATAAGCCCACAAGGGCTTAACTCCTGCATAGTGAAAAAAGGGTGTTTTAGGCCAAAAAACAGGGATTTTTAGGCCAAAGGAGGGGTTCTGATAGGCAAAAGAAGGGATTTGTGGACCAAACAAAATGGAAATATAAGGTCTAAAAGGGGTTTAGGATGAAATGGGGGTTGAACTGAAGGATTATAGAGGAGTTTTTTGAATGGAATAAGGATGAAAAATGGGGAATTTTGTGGGAATTAAATGGATAAAATGGAGGCCTTTTGAAAATAGTTTCCTTCACAAAACAGTAGGGCTCATCAATGGAAACAACAGTGAAGATAATTTTGGAGGATAGGGACATCACAAGGCTTCAAGGATGATGAATTTTCAAGGGAAATTTTAACTTGAAGGCTTGAACACAGATTTAGCCACCTGTTTTCTTTGAAAAATTATTATAGGTGGCTAACACAACTGAAGAAATACACCAGTTAACTACTTGCATGTTAGATCCAGTGGAGATCCAGTGGAGAGATAGTTGAAAGGGTGTGTTTGACTATTAGTTGTGACTATAGTGATGCATTCAATGCATCTACATAGACATTAGAGATGCCAATGAGGATTGCGCAGTCAAGGCAAGGCATGATCAAATTCATTCAATGATCTTCTTCAACAGGGATTGTGCAGTGGAGGCAGACTATTAGGAGGCAAGAAATTGGTGCATAGATATGCAAATTTCTGCATCACAGTGTGTGACAATTGTATATTGTACTGAGAGCACTATGAACTGAGCTTTGTATGAGATTGTTACATGTTCCATTGATATACATAATATATGATAGTTGGGGTTTTTAGCTTTAATATTTCCAATAAAACATCTTGTTATGTGCTATTTATTTTTCTTCATATGTTTGCAATTGGCGATTTAATTTCCGCAAAGAATTAAGTGGAAGGATTTTGTATTTAACATAAGATTAAATTGTGAGATCAGGAGAATCTGGAAATACATTATTGTGTTTATAAATTTCTACATGGTATCAGAGCAGTGTTAATAACTGGAGATTGTAATATTGAAGCGGTGTTGAGTTTTGTGCTGGTGGGACAATTCGAATTTGCTGCAAGGATTTCTTGGTGCGACAGTTGAGTAAACATTGAAATGGCTTTCAATGGGTTGCAGTTGAAGTATGCACTTAAGGGTAGCTCGAAATATATATCCTGGAAGGAAAGGATGGAGGCAGTGCTTGAAGATAATGTTCTGAAGGAGTTCATCAATAGTGATGTTCCTAAGCCCACTTCGATGGATGTTGCATTACTTGACGCTTGGAAAGAGAAGGTAGCGAATAAAAGAAGAATTTTGTTGGAAGGTGTGAAAGACCATATTGTGTCAAGACTTTATGGGAAAGCCACTCCATTTTCAATGTGGAAGGCTTTGAAAGATATTTTCCAAAGTGGCAAAGACCATAGGAAGTTGGCACTGAAAGATAAACTCAGAAAATAAAAATGGAGAAGGGCGACAATATTTCAAAGTATCTCACGAAGTTTGTCGAACGTAGGGATGAGATGGGGAGTGTGGGAATTATATTTGCTGATGATGACTTGGTGATATTGGCTCTCCTTGGACTTCCGAAGAGTTGGCATAGTTATCAAGACTCTGTCAATGGGCAAGAGAAACTACCGAATTGTGAGCGACTTTGGCCGGATCTAGTGCAGGAGGAGATAAGGTGGAGTACCAGGGATGGCTCTTCATCAAAAAATGATGATGAAGAGGATTGTGCTTTGGCTGCCAAAGAGAAGAAAGGGAAGGGGAAGAAATCCCATCCAACATCCGAGGCTAAAGGCAAGAAGCTGGATTTGTCTAAGGTGAAGTGTTTTCACTGTCACGAACATGGGAATCTCGCCACTAACTGCCCACAGAAAAAGAAGAACAAGCAGGCTACTGGAGCTACAGCTGGTGAGGCCCTTGCCTTGCAATTTGAAATTGATTTCTCTTTTATCGCATGCTTGGTTTCAAACGCAATGGGATCGATGTGGTATCTTGATAGTGGTTCTTCCTTCCACATGATGAGAGATAAGGAGCTTTTCAACGACTTGGAGGAGAAAGATATCCAAATGCATATACATATGGGTGACGATGGACGATACAATGCAACCAAAATTGGAACCATTACCTTTGAGAGGGATTCAGGTAAACCATTTTTGTTGAAATATTTTATGCATGTTCCAGGTCTGAAGAAGAACTTGGTCTCAGTGGCGATGTTGGAGGACAGAGGATATGATGTTGTTTTCAGCAAGGGAAAATATTAACTACGACACAAAAAAATGGGTCAAACCAAGAGGATACGGATTCGAGTTAAGAATCTCTACAAGCTGGAGGTAGATGGCTACGCTGCAATGGTGGGCAAAGAAGAAGAAGTGGTGAGCCGGGATGAGGGTGAAATATGGCATAGGAGATTGGGCCATCTTCACCATGGCACCTTGAAGATTTTGCAGCAGATTTCTAATGGAATTCCTGAGGGTACACTTGCGCAGATAGATTAGTGCTAGGGATGTACTATGGGTACGTTTTTGAAGACCATCTTTGATGAAAAGGAGAACCGTGCCTCGATGATCCTAGAGAGAATTCACACAGATGTGTGTGGGCCATTCTCAGTTTCTTCAACAAAAAAACAAAGGTATTATGTTATTTTTGTTGATGACTATTCTCATAGATGTTGTATCTTCTTCATGAAGAAGAAATATCAAACATTCTCAAAGTTATATAAGTTTAAAGCATTGGTGGAGAAAGCGTTGGGGAAGCAAGTGAAGGCTCTGCAGAGCGATAATGGTGGTGAATATATCTCGAACTAATTCAAAGAATTTTGTAGCAAAGAAGGAATTCTGAGAGAACTCATAGCGCCTCATAACCCACATCAAAATGGGGCCGCAGAGAGGAATAATAGAATGATCATGGGTGCTGCATGAGTTATGCTTGAGAAGGAGCTACACTTTCATGCAAAGGAGGAACTTTTGGTTCCCAAAGATGAGCCTCTGGATGTGGATTAGACAAAGGAGGAGATTCATGGAGTGGAGGAGTCCACTCATGCAATACCAAACATCAGAATAGGAATAAATCATACCATATAAGTTGAGAGGCTGAAGCTTGATGCGGCAGAGAATGTAGGAGTCCCTACTTCACAATGCAAACCGAGACAGTCACCTGACCGATTCACTAGATACATGGCACTCATGAGCAAGTGTATCATGACAGAGCCATCTTCCTTTGAGGAAGCAGCGCAGGAGCCCACATGGGTAGATGCCATGGTGGAGGAGTATGTCTCCATTGTCAGATACAGTGCTTGGGAGATTGTTCCAAGGCCGGTTGGTAAATCAGTGGTAGGTTCAAGATGGATCTACAAGGTAAAGCAAGATTCTGATGGGAGCATTGAGAAGTATAAGGCAAGATTTGTTGCCCGGGGCTTTTCACAGATCGAGGGGATTGATTATGAAGAAAAATTTGCACCTGTCGCATGATATTATTCCATAAGGACCATCCTTTCTCTCTCAACACATATGGGTTGGCACATTCATCAGATGGATGTGAAGACTGCATTCCTTAATGGGATCATTGAGGAAGAAGTGTACATTTAGTAGCCTGAAGAATTTGAGATCTTCAGTAGCGAGTCACATGTGTGCAGACTCAAAAGAGCGCTGTATGGGCTGAAGCAAGCACCCCATGCTTGGTACACTCGGATCGATAGCTATTTCACTGGACTTGGATTCACCAAGAGTGAGGCAGATGAAAACCTATACCAAATTGTGGTGGAGGGTAAGATTTTAATGATTTTTCTTTATGTTGATGATTTAATACTGACTGGTGATGAGTAGCTGATACACTCATGCAAGGAGGACCTTGCAAAGGAGTTCGAAATGAAGGATATGTGTCTCCTTCATTATTTCCTTGGATTGGAAATATGGCAGAGAGAAGGTGAAATTTTTGTGTCTCAAGGCAAGTATGCTTGAGAGATACTCGGTAATTTTCACATGGAGGATTGCAAACCCATGGATACTCCTCTTCCAAGAAATTAGAGGAAAGATGATGCTACATTGGCAGAGGTAGTGGATGCTACTATCTATCGACAGTTAGTGAGTTGACTCATGTATTTAGTTAATACAAGACTAGACATATGCTATGCAGTGGACCAACTTAGTTAAGTGATGGTTAAGCCTACCAATCTCTTTTGGAAGGTAAGAAAGCATGTCCTGAGATATCTCAGGGGCACATCTAAGTATGGCTTATGGTACAAACAAATGGATGAGGTGAAGTTTCATGGCTTCATGGATGCATATTGGGCAGGAAACCGAACATACATAAATAGCACATTAGGAGGGGTTTTCAGCATCGAATCTGCAGTTTTTTATTGGTACAGCAGGAAAAAAAGATATAAGGCACTCATTTCAGTGGAAGCGGAATACATGGCAGCAAGTCAAGCTGCATGTGAGGCTATCTGGATGAGGAAGATCCTGGTCGGTTTGTTCAGTTCTCATTTAGATCCTACAATGATTCATTGTGATAATCAAAGTTGCATTAAACTCTCGATTAATCCTGTTTTTCATGATATATCTAAGCATATAGATATCCAGTATCATCATATCAGAGATTGTGTGCAGCGAAAGATCATGTTGCTTTAGTAAATTCCTACAGAAGATCAGGATGTAGATATTTTGACGAAGACGCTCACTAGGAGAAAATTCGAATACCATAGAGATAGGATCAGGGTGAAGGATAATTCCTATCCTGTTGAGAGGGAGTGTTGAGATTCAACAAGATGATGATCCTAATGAAAATTGAGCACCTTCACTAGGTGGGGCCCGAAGGCTATTTTTAGGTGTATGTCTATTTTTAGAATGGTGAGAATATTCTAAAATTAGTAGGATTCTAATTCTAGATGGTTGAGAAAATTCTATATTTGGATGAATTTATATTTTTAGAAGATGGGCGAAGTCTATTTATAGATCGCTAATCTAAAAATAGAATGCATGTCGATTATTATTCGCCCTTAATAATAATCAGACAATAAATAGTAACTTATTCTCTTGGAGCACTTGATTTTAGTGAAAAAATGTGGCACATCAGTGGGATGAAATAATTACACAATTCCTAGGGTGGTTGGTGACTCATGCATGGAGGACTTTGTTATAACTGATTGTGGCAAGTTGTAACAGAGTTGGAAGAGTAGTTATGGGATTTTTTATTTAGTTTAACTCAGTTAAGTGAGTTAAACTCAGTTGTGCTAGTTGTAACGAAAGATACACTAGTGAAAGGTGAGTGAATTAATTATTTAATTAATTCACAAGTAGTGTCTTACTTGCAACTGAAGAAATATAGTAGTTAACTACTTGCATGTCAGATCCAGTGGAGACCCAGTGGAGAGATAGGTGAAAGGGTGTGTTTGACTATCAGTTGTGACTATAATGATGCATTTAATGCATCACACAGACATTGGAGATGCCAATTAGGATTTCATAGTCAAGGCAAGGCAAGATCAAATTCATTCAGTGATCTTCTTCAGCAGGGATTGCGCAGTGGAGGCAGGCTATCAGGAGGTAAGAAATTGGTGCATAGATATGCAAATTTCTGCATGACAATGTGTAACTTGTTGGGTGTGGAGCCCGATTATCTTGTTTATTTTGTATCATAGAGTTGGACCCCTGTGCCTTAATGGGGTAGCAACGCCGCCCGAAATTAAACGTTGCCTCGGGGGTCCAAGCGGGGTGGATCCGACTTTATGGAGTTTCCCTCCCCCTCATGGGGGTTTCGGTGGCAAACATTTCTCAAAGCTAAAAAAAGATGTAAAGTTGCCTTGTAAAAGTATAGTAATTTCTAGTCAATCTGGGTTGTTCATTAGGTGAATGATCTGACGGTAGAAGTTATGTTTAGTTTAGGGTTTTTTTCCCTAGAAGGAAACCCCTCACTTGTATGAGGGTATTGTATTGCGGCTGTGTATTGTATGTGTATTCTAGGAGCGAGAAATAGATAGGGAGACTGTGAGAGAGAACAGAGGATATTACAGTAGATCATCTGTAGGTTTTATCTCTTCATTTTGCTGGATAATAGAAAGGAAAGACTGGCTGTTTGGGGTGGACATAGCCCAAACTAGGTGAACCACATATATCTGTGTCTCTCTGGTTTTATGTGTTTTGTGTGCTTGTGTTTTCTACATATTTTATGTGTTTCATTGCTCTGTAATATTTAATTTTCTAACAACTGGTATCAGAGCTGAAGGTCTATTTGGCTAATAGACTCACAGGAAAGAAGGGTTCTTGGTTCTAGTGGGAGCAATGGCTGAAGATGGTAAATTTAGGGTTGAGAAATTTAACAACCAAAACTTCCCGCTGTGGAAGATGCAGATGGAAGATTATCTGTATCAGAAAGACCTGTACCTACCATTGAGCAAAAAAAAAAAGAAGCCGATGACTATGAAAGATGCATAATGGTATATTCTTGATAGAAAGGCACTCAGAATAGTACGGTTGTACCTCGCGGCTTCGGTAGCCTTCAATATTTCAAAGGAAACAAAAACAGAGGGTTTGATTAAGGCATTGGCGAAACTATATGAAAATCCCTCAGCCTCAAAAAAGGTATTTCTTATGAAACATTTATTTAATATGAAGATGTCGGAAGGTGGATCTGTTGCAGACCATTTAAATGATTTTAATATAGTTACCAGTCAGTTAAGTTTTGTAGGGGTAAAATTTGATGATGAAGTTAGAGCTCTGTTATTTTTGTGCTCATTGCCAGAAAGTTGAAATGGTTTAGTTATGGCCATTAGTAACTCTGTCTCTGGATCTAGTACTTTAAAGTTTTATGATGTTTTCGGTGCTATCCTTAGCGAGGAAATGCGACGGAAAAGCTCTGGTGAGACATCAGGTAATGATTTGATTGCAGAGTATAGGGGAAGAAGAATGGAAAGAGGAAAGAGCTCGAGATATCGCAGTAAATTAAGGAAAGGCAGATCCAATTCTAGATCGGGGATAGTGTGCTGGAAATGCGGAAAGAAAGGACACCTAAAGAAAGATTGTAGATCTCGGAAGGGAAAAGAAGGAGACGCAAAATAAGAAAACAATCATGAAGTAAATGTGACAGGTGATGTGTTACAAGATGCTCTGATTCTTTCTTTAAAAAATATTACTGATTCTTGGGTTGTAGATTCAGGGGCCTCATTCCATGCCACACCTGATAATAAATATTTTCATGACTATGTTCAAGGAGATTTTGGACAAGTCCATTTGGGTGATGATAAACCCTGTAAAATTGTTGGAATGGGTAAAGTCCTTGTAAAACAACAGAATGGAAACTAATGGCTATTAAAGGAGGTAAGGCATGTTCCATATCTGAAGAAAAATCTGATTCCAACAGGGTAGTTAGGTAGTGAAGGTTGTGTGACAACTTTCACAGATAAAACCTGGAAGGTCACAAAGGAGCCCTGGTAATAGCAAAATGAGAAAAGGTTGGTACATTGTATTTATGCAATGGTATTTCTAACTCTGTTAATACTTTAACTTTCAAAGGAGAAGATGCAACATTATGGCACCATAGGCTCGGACACCTGAGTGAGAAGGGGGTGAATATTCTTCACTCAAGAAATTTGTTGCTGGGTTTGAAGAATGTTGATTTGGATTTTTGTGAGAATTGTATTTATGGAAAAAAAAAGAGAGTCAAATTTCTCAGAGTTGGGAAAGAAAATAAGAGCAAAAAATAAGAGCTTGTGCATACAGATGTATGGGGATCTACTCAGGTATCATCTCCCGGTGGCTCTCATTATTATGTTACTTTTATTGATGATGCAACTAGAAAAACTTGGATTTATTATATTTAGAATAAATCTGATGTATTTGAAATTTTCAAGAAATGGAAAGCTTTGGTTGAGATTGAGACAGGAAAGAAGTTGAAGTGTCTCAGATCAGAAAATGGAGGTGAATATTGCAGCAGAGAGTTTGATAAGTACTATTCATAGCATGGAATTCGTAGAGAGAAGACAGTTCCAAGAACACCACAAAAAAATGGTGTGTCAGAAAGGATGAACAGAACAATCATGGAGCGTGCAAGGTGCATGAGATTGCATGCATGATTTCCTTTACAATTTTGGGAAGATGTTGTAGATACTTCTATTTATCTAATAAACAGAGGGCCTTCAAGTTCCTTGGATGGTGGTATTCCAGAGGAAGCATGGATAGGTAAAAAGGTAAACTACTCTTTTTTAAATCCTTTTGGTTGTGAGGCCTTTGTCCATATTAATAAAGAAAACAAAACAAATCTTGAGGAAAAATAAAAGAAATGTACCTTTATTGGATATGGTGTTAATGATTTTGGTTATCGCTTATATGATTATGAAAATCACAAAATCATTAGGAGTAGAGATGTAATATTCAATGAAAATGTCTTGTATAAGAATCAGTTGCAAGAAAAGAAACAGGAAAAAGAAAACAAAGAATACACAGTTCTTGATGAGATCACAGAAAACATAAAGGTGCTTGAAAATAATAATAATAAAAAACCACAACAACAACAAACACCACGACAGCAACAGGCACCTCAAACACCTGAAATTGGTGTTAGAAGATCTACCAGGATAAGTAGACCCCCTGAATGATACTCTCCATCATTATATTATTTATTGTTGACTGATTATGGTGAACCTGAATGTTATGAAGAAGCAATGCAGGTTAAAACCAAGAATAAGTGGGAGCTATCCATGGAAGAAAATATGGACTCTTTAATGCATAACCAGACTTGGGACTTAGTCAGGTTTCCTACAGGTAAAACTACATTGCAGAATAAATGGGTTTACAGGCTGAAGGAAGAAGATGGAGGAAAACAGAGGTACAAAGCTAGACTTGTGGTGAAGGGGTTTGCATAGAAGAAAGGTATTGATTTTGATAAAATATTTTCTCTTGTTGTTAAGATGACTTCAATCAAAACTATTTTAAGTCTTGTAGCAGTGGAAGATTTACATCTTGAACAGTTAGATGTAAAGACATCATTTCTCCATGGAGATTTGGAGGAAGAGATCTATATGCAGCAACCAGAAGGATATGAGGTCAAAGGGAAAGAAAAATTAGTGTGCAGGTTAAAGAAGAGCTTGTATGGCTTAAAATAGGCTCCAAGGTAGTGGTATTTAAAATTTGACAAGTTTATGTTTGAACAAGGTTATAATAGATGTCACTCTGATCATTGTGTTTATCTGAAAAAGGAAAAATGATGGAAGCTATATTATATTGTTATTGTATGTAGATGACATGCTTGATTCAGGGTCTAACATGCAAGAAATAAATGTGCTCAAAATAAAATTGGAAAATTCATTTGCAATGAAGGATTTGGGAGCTGCAAAACAAATCCTTGGTATGAGAATAACTAGAGACAGGAAAAATCACAAATTAACACTGTCTCAGAATGAGTACATACAAAATATGTTGAGAATATTTAATATGCAGAATTCAAAACTAGTTAGTACACCTTTTGCTAGCCATTTCAAACTTAGTAAGGAGATGTGCCCCAAGACCCAAGAAGAAATGGATAATATGTCTAAAGTTCCATATGCATCAGCAATTAGAAGCTTAATGTATGCAATGGTCTACACAAGGCATAATATTGCACATGCAGTGGGAGTTGTAAGCAGGTACATGAACAATCCAAGAAAATAACATTGGATGGAAGTAAAATGGATTATCAGATATTTGAGAGGTACCACAAATCAAGAATTATGCTTTGGCGGTTCAAAAATTTCTCTACAGGGATATGTTGATGCAGATATGGCAGGTGACAGAGATAATAGGAGAATCACTACAGGATATGTAGTTATTTTAGGTGGAACAACTGTTAGTTGGGTTTCAAAAATCCAAAGTGTTGTTGTACTTTCAACAATAGAAGCGTAGTATGTTGCTGCTACAGAGGCTAGTAAAGAAATGTTTTGGTTACAAAGGTTTATGGATGAATTGGGTAAAAAGAATGATATGTGAAAGTTATACAGTGATAGCCAAAGTTCCATTCATCTTGCAAAGAACTCAACATTTCATTCCAAGACTAAACACATACAACTTAAGTACCATTTCAGACGGTCAGTATTGGAAGATGGACAGTTGAAGCTGGAAAAGATATACACTAGCCAGAATCCTGCAGATATGCTAACAAAAGTTGTAACTAGGGAGAAACTGAGAATATGCTCAGTTTCAATTGGTCTTCAAGAATGGCGATGAAAATGAGAAACAACCAGGTCCAAGGAGGAGTCATTATCCAACAAATGAAGCAGCGGTGGAGTTGCTACAATCAGTCTCCAAGTGGGAGATTGTTGGGTGTGGAGCCTGATTATTTTGTTTATTTTGTATCACAGAGTTGGACCCCTGTACCTTAATGGAGCAGTAACGCCACCTGAAATTAAACACTGCCCAGGGGGTCTAGGGGGGGGGGGGCTGCAACTTTATGGAGCCCCCCCTGGTGGGGGGTTTCGGTGGTAGCGCCCCCGAAGCTAAAAATAGATGTAAAGTTGCCTTGTAAAAGTATAGTAATTTCTAGTCAATTTGGGCCATTCATTAGGCGAATGATCTGATGTATAAGTTATGTTTAGTTTATGGTTTTTTTCCCTAGAAGGCAACCCCTTGCTTGTATGAGTGTATTGTATTGTGGTTGTGTATTATATGTGTATTATAGGAGCGAGAAACATATAGGGATACTGTGAGAGAGAACAGAGGATATTACAGCGGATCTGCTGTAGGTTGTGTCTCTTCATTTTGCTGGATAATAGAAAGGAAGGACTGGCTGTTCAGGGTGGACGTAGCCCAAACTGGGTGAACCACGTATATTTGTGTCTCTCTGGTTTTATGTGTTTTGTGTGCTTGTTTTTTCCACATATTTTATGTGTTTCATTGCTCTGTAATATTTAATTTTCTAACATAACTATTGTATATTGTACTGAGAGCTTTATGAGCTGAGCTTTGTATGATATTGTTACATGTTCCATTGATATACATAATATATGATAGTTGGGGTTTTTAGCTTTAAGCTTTCCTGGTAAAACATCTTGTTATGTGTTATTTATTTTTCTTCATATGTTTGCAATTGGAGATTTAATTTTCACAAGGAATTAAGTGGAAGGATTCTGTATTTAACATAAGATTAAATTTTTAGATTAGGAGAATCCAAAAATACATTATTGTGTTTATAAATTTCTACAAGATATTGTTGCATTATGAATATTTTAGACAAATGAATTCATCATAATTAAAACATATAATCCAAAAAACATAAAAATGACTCATAACTTCATGTAAGATCATAGGGAAGTTAAAATATAATTTTCATTGCTCAATGCAAACATCATTTATATCAATTATCTTACACAATTATTCAAAATCACTAATATTTTTTTGCACACCATCAAAATTCACATCTTCAGATGACTGACTGGATACAGATGAGGATGTTCCATATTCTTCTCTTTTATCAACTAGTGCCCCATTTGAGTCAACATGCATGCCCACCACTTCAGGTTTCAAAATTCTTCTAGATCTACGATTGGGTTTAGCAGACTGCCATATCAACATTGTTTCTTGTCGTGGAAATTTCTTAAGAATATTTATCATCTCGGAGTGAAGAGTTCCTCTCTTTGTTAAATTGAAGTCATAAACAAGTATGTCAACTTCCTCCAATTTTAAGAGGTTTGTGCGGCGACAATTTATATTTGGACCCTTTCTTTTTCTCTTTCCGCTAATTATTTTATCAACTACCATCTCTATCTTGTACACACCATTGAATGGGTGTGTATTTGTGGTATACCAATGTACTTCAACACCTGTAACATCTTCATTTTCTGTAATCACCTTTATAACCTTGACAACCCAGAATGGATAGCCATGTGGATTTTCATGTGCTAAGACTACGATCATGCACCCCTCCTTAACATTAAAGAACTTTTGAAGTCTAAAATGAGCCTCCTAAGAACAATTTACAACCAAAATAAAATTTATAAGATCTAATAGGATTTAAGATGATGATGTCATCCATGGGGGATAATTCACCATTTTTGGGGTAAAAAGGTAAAAATATAAAAAATAAAAAAATAATAAAACTAATTTTCAACTTATGTCCCTAAGGTTTTACTCAAATTTCAAGCAAGATTACTCGTTGGATGCAAAATTTAATTCCTCATCCAAGGAGTACCCATGTTGCATACTTTCGATGGACCCCTCTACACAAAAAATGAGAAATACATGAAAAAACGTGATTGCAATCTTGTTTTTCATGTATTTCTCATTTTTTGTGTAGTAGGGTCCATCAAAAGAATGCAACATGGGTACTCCTTGGATAAGGAATCAAATTTTACATCTAACGAGTATTCCCGCTCGAAATTTGAGTAAACCCATAGGGAGATAAGTTGAAAATACGAGTTGAAAAACTATTTTTTTCTTTTTTCCCTCTAAAATTTGATGATGTAATCTAATCTTATTTTATCATTTCCACAATTATTTTATAATTTCCTTTGGAGGCCCATTTTAGACATAAGAATTCCCCTAATGTATCCTGTACTGAACCCCTGTAAAGGTCTTCCATGTCTTCACATTGTGCACGAGATCTTCTGGAACCAACATACATTTCTCTTTCCTCCATCTGTGTAGAATTAATAATATCGTGTGATTTTTGTTGTTTAAGAATGTTTATTTCCTCCTGCTCATTTGACACATTTTGTGGCCAAATAAATGGAGTCTTCAAAAGTATATTTTCATTTTCTGGTCTTGAAAGGATACCACTTTGATCATTGAAAAATGACTCCCACCAAACTGAATCATCAACATCAAAGTACTCATATGTATATTGATGAAAGGGCATCAAGCTTAGAGACAAGGCTTTATTAATTATTCCAAAAATCCAAAAAAAATGTTACAAAACAAAGGGGTTGGTATCTTTAGCTGTCATTTACAGTTGCAATAGATAGGCTTAAACTAGTATTTAGGAGGATTGAATAGCTTTAGATTTGTTTCAGCATATTTAGTTTCAGTTGATAGAATTTAGGGAGATATTAGGAAATCAAGATTTTGTCTAAATTTGAAGAATTCGATCCTAATTGAGGAGGTCGATGGTTATGGAAAAGGACTTAATGTAACCTCTTCCATAGAGGAATTTGGAATTTGACTATAGAAGACTGGATTGAGAGGGTTTCCCCTCTGTTTTAATAAAATTACAGAGTTTGTTTAACTGTGTATTTTGGGCAAATTTCCTTGGAGGTTCATCCCTTTGAAACTCCATTGGGTTTTTATATATGCTGTGGAGAATTTGAGTTATTACTGCTGTGTATAAATTGAGAGTGGTTAGCTCTATGCGAAGAAGGAATTGAATGTATTAACCTCTGTATACAGGTTGGAAGGATTTGAAGAGATTCAGGGTTTTTGGTTGAAGTTGCTGTAATAGTTGTTCCATCCTAAGGAACTCGTTACATCTGTTACACCGAAAACTGCCACCTTGACATTTTACCGACCGTATGAGTCATACCACAAGCATGTTTCCTTCCGTAAGTCTTACAACCTTTGTTCCTCATTCCAAGCCCTGAAACTAGAGGAAAAACCCTTAAAACTCAAAAAAGCCTTGGGTACGCAGGTAACATGAAGCCTGCATGCGTTTTTAGCTTGGGTACGCATGTAATGTGAAGATAAATTGCGTTCTAGAACGCACTTTCTCTGTGTTATAGGTGCGGTACCCCTGTAAAGTCAAAAAGCGCGAAAGAAAAGATTAAAAAGTTGAATTTTGGTCAATTCTGGAAGGTTCTGGATGAGATTTTTTGGGGATGAGTACGCTTTGGTAAGGTGCATGTATCCCACACCTTAAGGAACTAATCCCTTGATGTGAGGAGCCTATCCCTTTCAAGGAGGATTCTATCCCTTTCATGGTGGAATCCTAACCTCCTCATCTGTTCTATAAAAGGAGGCATTGGGTAGCCTTTTGGGGTTAAGTCAAGAAGTTCAGAAAGTTTGGAGAAGTTAAACTAATGGAGGATTGAAGAATATTTTGATGGGTAAAATATTTGAGTTGAAGTGCTGTTGAGATTTAGATTTCCTTCTGCTGAGCTTTTGAGAGGAAAGATCACATACCTCTTTATGCTTCTGGAGGAAGAGTGCAAGACTTATCAAAGTAGAGGAGATTCCTACTTCGGACCCCGGGAAGGCCTTTCGAACATCAAGGCTAAGGTTGTAAGGTTCTTCTGTATATTTTAAGATTAATACAATCAAGTTCTGTTTTTCTCAATAAATTTTCGTTCGATTGTTTATTTCAATAAGTTGTCGTTTGATCGTTTATTTCATAGATTCCTTGATCACTATGATAGGTATGTTTTATGATTATTCGTTATACAGGTGCTATTGATATTTTCTTGTTTGTGATTGCAGATCAACAAAAGATGATACTTTCTTGTGACAAAAGGGCCCTTGTTGCGACGAAGGATTATTGATACAACGGAAGCACTGCGACCGCAAATAAGCATTTGGATCTAAGGTAGGATTGACACCTTCATAGAATTTATTTGTAAAACGAATATACTTAGAGAAAGACAAACTTAGTTGTTCGTTTGTCGCTAGATTGTCTTCTGACGCTAGGGATATCGGTCTTGTCCACAAGAACGATTTATCCGGCCAACAAATCGCGACCCGCCGGGGATCGAACCTGCACCCCGGGGTTTCGTTGCATACGTTACAAGGAACTCTCCTCGAACCCACCGGACAATTTTTTAACGAGGCCGATACACAAGACAAGGAACTCTCCTCACCCTCACATCGATTCATTTTTTAACGAGGTTGACACAAAAGACAAGGAACTCTCCTCGCATCAAGCACAGTTTTTTTAACGAGGTTGACACAAGAAAAGGAACTCTCCTCACACTCATCGATTCATTTTTTAACGAGGTTGGACACAAGAAAAGTAACTTTTCCTCAAACTCACCGATTCATTTTAACAAGGCGATTACGCATAAAGGCGAACTCTCCTCACACTCACTGATTCATTTTTTAACGAGGTTGGCACAGTACAAGGAACTATCCTCACCAGCCACTGATTCATTTTTTAACGAGGTTGACACAGTACAAGGAACTCTCCTCACATAATTGTTTAATTTTTTAATGAGGTTGACACAGGAAAAGAACTATCCTCACCACCGACTGATTCATTTTTTAACGAGGTTGACTCATTAAAAGGAACTCTCCTCATACTCACTGATTCATTTTTTAACGAGGTTGACACAGTAAAAGAAACTCTCCTCATAGAATTGATCATGGCTTCCAACTGGAAGAAACACATGTCAATGGACAAACCTTGATCATGGCTTCCAAGAGATCTTCATCAGAAGGAAGAATAGTTCTCTGGAAGGAATGCATGTCAAGGGACACAAAAGGGATAAGAACATCGCGTTCAAATAATCCCATAGAGTTTTCCATGTCAATTACCGGATCTAAGTCATAGGAAGTCGAGCAAACAGTGAGAGGCTCGCTTCCATCGGTAACTGAAAACATGGGACTAGTTGCCACATAATTAACCCGTGGCGGGGTAGATACCACTTTAGAATCAGGAACATTCAGGGATGTCGGATTATTGGTAGTCGAATCAAGACTAGCGAATGAAAGCTGGTCTACAGTCACAATATTACCATTGTGAGGGAAAGACATCACGCGAAAGAGTGTCGATACGACAGCTTTCATTGCATAAACATAGTCTCGCCCAAGGAGTAAATTGAAATCCAAGGGGCCTCGAACTACCATAAGATCAATACAGATAGTTTTACCTTCCAAAGTAATAGAAAACTTAGGAAGGATCCCTAAAGGTTCACTAATGGTTCTGTTAAAAGCTTTCAGATTCTGCGTAATAGGCACAAGTTGAGGAGAACCCAAAGCTTTCCAAGCAGTTGAGGATAAAATACTAACAGAAGCACCTTCATCTACCTCTGTGCGATGTATGTCCCTACCACAAAACTTCACAATGATTTGGAAAGGGATAGAGGAAGGAAGACGGGGTTCTGTCAGTCTATTCCAATCAAAGGAAAAGACCTCAGTACTTGGAGGGGGTTCTGTAGAAACAGGTGAAATGCCCCCCGGCGTAGGAGAATCTGATGTAACAAGAAGAACCTGAGCAGTATGAAGTTCACTCTCTACAGGGAGAATGGGATCGATCGAATGTGAAATCGAATCGATCACTTGATCAACTAATGGATCATCAACCTGAGTGATATGAGTTTCACTCTCCAATGGAAGAGTGGGATCGACTGTACTTGAAATTAGATCAATCACTCCGTCAGTTGACGGTAGGTTGGGAGAAAGTTTACGGTAACCAGTTGGAAGTTCTTGTTGTGGAACAGTAAGGTTTTCCAACAATTTTGAGGCTTCATCCATGTGAGGGCAAATGTGAGTTTGATGACTCCCTTTGCATAACTTACAAGGAAACCTAACTTTACCTTTTTTCCCAGGAACCCGACTATCACTGGTTGATGGATCAACGGAAAGTTGATGAGATTTTTCTGACCATACTTCCAAGACCTTTGGAATACCGGGACAATTGATAAGGAAGTGGTCACCCTTACAAAGCCTGCAAGGGTATTTGGGTTTACGATGCATGTTGGAGGTTTCCTCAACATTACTAACACTTACATCCATGATTGGTTGGTTGACTTCTTTCTTGTCTTGCTTCTTCTTCTTCTTCTTCTTCCCTTTCTTCTTCTTCTTAGCTACCTGGTTACTAGCATCAAGGCTTTTACCAAGCGAAGAGGAAGAAATGGAGGAAGAAATATTAGGCGAAGAAGGTGAAGGGTCAACAAAAGGTTGGTGATGTTGAGATGGTGAACTCTGTTGAGGTGAAGCATCCGGTTGAGGTGAAACAATTGGAGTATTCGGGGCCAACGAAGTTGAAAATAACCATATTGGTAAACCTATTGTAAATCCAGGTAATGAAAAAGTAGCCATATAAGGAGGACCAACATTTCCAAAGCAAGGAAAAGTACTAGGATTCTCGTTAAGAGGGGTTCCTTGGTTGGTAAATTCCGGAACAGTTGCCATTCTATTCAACTTCAGTGAATTTTATTAACAAATTAAAAACTAAAATTAACAATTAACAATTAAAAATTCACACCTAACAATTAAAATTCACAATTCACACCTATGGTCTCTAAAAGTAAAAACAAACAAATTAACACACGCTATCAAATCTAGGAGTCAAACCACACACAAACAGTAACTTCCCATACTAAAAGCACTAGTTGGTGATGAAATCCAACATCGTAGATTTTAATACAGAAAGGGCGGTTGGAACAGTTACCCCGACAACCTGCTTAATGAAACAGACTGGCACAAGTTTCTTCACAAAACCATCTCGAGTGAAGATAACCCCCCAGAGAGTCCAAGTGAGTCTAGTCGACGTCTGCTCCAGGTACAGTGGGATCTTCCCTCCACCGTCACCTTAGGAAAGAACCCTATAGATTATGGCCACTAAGGTTACCAACAGAAACAAATATACTTGGGGGAACAGTCTACGATCCGATACACACGCAAGGGCAGAGTAACAAAGCTCAATCCCCTTGAAGGCTCCTTGACATAATCCAAGGTATACCGACAAGTGACCCCAGGCTCCTCGACAATGGTCTATCCGAGGTTTACCATTTTTAATACGTGTATATCTTCTATCGTTCCCAATGAGGAAGGATTGATTACCTCACTGGTTCAGATATGATCTCGTGCTTGACTCCTTTAGGAGGAGCTTCCCAGAGCATACATGCAACAATTGGAATTTTTTCCTACCGCAAGATCGACTACTTGTTTGTTTTACTGTCTTGGAGAGTTAACTAAAACCTATTCCAAGACACTAGCCTAAGCTATGTTGGTGGAAAGAGCCCTAAAAATGTAAAAATTACTAGATGAATTTTATTAAGCGCTGTGTTATTTAGGTTGTTATTACTCAAAGGGTAAATGGATATGAAACCAATGGTGTTATGACCCGAACCAAAACTGAATGCAATCGAATATGATAATGTAATCTTTTCAATTCGATGAATCCTACCTAAAGTAAGGAGAGAGTTTCCATCCACTTCCAACAATGCAAAGATTGATCACTAAGAGAAAATATAACAAATTCTCTAATGCACTAATTTCATCAAGAAAAACTAATGCAAATCAATCCCAAATTTTTTTATTTTTTTTTTAAAACAAACATAAAAACATCTAAATTCAAATCAAAGAAAACTAATCTAAATCTACGATTGATTTTTCAGAATGTAAACTATGCAATTGTAATCTATGCACAATTCACATGAAAAGTATGCAAATGTAATCTATGCACATTTTTCATTCATATTCTGAAAATGAGAATTCTAATTATGCAAATGTGATCTATGCATGAGAATTCTCAAACACAAGATGATTCTAATGTAATCTAAGAACCAATCAAGTGGAAGTCAAGAAAATCGGGTGAGAGTTCCAAAGATCAAAAAACACTCAAAGGCGATTAACACTCATACACAATTTAGCACCTCAATTAATGACCAAAGGAAATCAAATTAAGAATTTCTCAAAAAAGAGACTCAAAACACCCAATTAACTTAATGGAGATTGATGAGATGAAGAATTTTCTGAAAGAAATTCAGAAACAAGAATTTTTGACAGAAAAATACAGATCTGGGTAGATGCTAAGAATCCTAAATTAAATCTAAACTAAACTAAAAGAAGAAATCAGAAGTTTTTCAAAAATTTTAACAGGGTCCGCAGGCTCCCAGAAGTAACAGGTGCGGTCCCGCACTGTTTACTTAAGGAAAGTGTGGAGATGCCCGCACTGTGTGTGAAGACAAAGTGCGGTCCCCTGAAAACTTCAAGAAAAACATAAAAGATTTCAAAATTTAAAAAAGAAGAAGAAAAACTAAGCTACCCAGGCAGATATCCATCAATCAAAAACCAGGAAAAACTTTTCCTCAAATCAAAATAAAAGAGAACCAAAAACAACAAGTTTCTTTCCCTAGTGGAGTCGCTAATTTGTTGGCCGGATAAATCGTTCTTGCGGACAAGACCGATCTCCCTAGTGTCAGAAGACAATCTAGCAACAAACGAACAACTAAGTTTGTCTTTCTCTAGATATATTCGTTTTGCAATTAAATGCTATGAAGGTGTCGATCCTACCTTGGATCCAAATGCTTATTTGCGGTCGCAGTGCTTCTGTTGCATCAATAATCCTTCGTCGCAACAAGGGCCCTTTTGTCACAAGAAAGTATCATCTTTCGTTGATCTGCAATCACAAACAAGAAAATATCAATAGCACCTGTATAACAAATAATCATAAAACATACCTATCATAGTGATCAAGGAATCTATGAAATAAACGATCAAACGACAGCTTATTGAAATAAAAAATCGAACGACAATTTATTGAGAAAAAACAGAACTTGATTGTATTAATCTTAAAATATACGGAAGAACCTTACAACCTTAGCCTTGATGTTCGAAAGGCCTTCCCGGGGTCCGAAGCAGGAATCTCCTCTACTTTGATAAGTCTTGCACTCTTCCTCCAGAAGCACAAAGAGGTATGTGATCTTTCCTCTCAAAAGCTCAGCAGAAAGAATTCTAAATCTCAACAGCACTTCAATCTCAATCTCCAACAGCTTAACTTACATGTTTCATTTTTTAAGGAGCTTGACACAAGACAAGAACTCTGCTCCACTCACTGATTCATTTTTTAACGAGGTTGACACAGTACAAAGAACTCTCCTCACTCTCACTGATTCATTTTTTAACGAGGTTGACACAGTACAAGGAACTCTCCTCACCAACCACTGATTCATTTTTTAACGAGGTTGACACAGTACAAGGAACTCTCCTCACACACACTGTTTCATTTTTTAACGAGGTTGACACAGTACAAGGAACTCTCCTCACCCAACTGATTCATTTTTTAACGAGGTTGACTCAGTAAAAGGAACTCTCCTCACTCACTGATTCATTTTTTAACGAGGTTGACACAGTACAAGGAACTTTCCTCAACACTGATTCATTTTTTAACGAGGTTGACACAGTACAAGTAACTATCCTCTGACTCACTGGTTCATTTTTTAACGAGGTTGACACAGTACAAGGAACTCTCCTCACATACATGTTTCATTTTTTACCGAGGTTGACACAGTAACATGAACTATCCTCACTCACTGATTCATTTTTTAAACGAGGTTGACACAGTAAAAGGAACTCTCCTCAGACTCAGTGATTCATTTTTTAACGAGGTTGACACAGTACAAGGAACACTCTCCTCACCTACATGTTTCATTTTTTAAATGAGGTCGACACATTACCGTAAACCTATTCCCTTTAAAAAACTACCTATTTCTAATCTACCTACGTAACCTACCGATTCATTTTTTAATGAGGTTGACACAGTGAGTACAACTATCCTCGTACCCGATTCATTTTTTAAAGAGGTTGACACAGGAAAAGAACTGTCCTCAGACCAACTGATTCATTTTTTAACGAGGTTGACACAGGAAAAGAACTGTCCTCATACCTGATTTATTTTTTAACGAGGTTGACTTAGTAACATGAACTATCCTCAGACCAACTGATTCATTTTTTAATGAGGTTGACACAGGAAAAGAACCGTCCTCAGACCACTGATTCATTTTTTTAATGAGGGTCGACACAGTAAAAGGAACTTTCCTCAAAAACTATTTATTCTAATCTACCAATCTACTCTCTACAATCTACCTACATGTTTCATTTTTTAATGAGGTTGACACAGGAAAAGAACTCGCTTTCACATCCGTAGATGCAGGGGACAGGTTGGACACAAGTGACAATCAGGAACTCTCCTCGAACCCACTGATTCATTTTTTAACGAGGTAGACACAGTACAAGGAACTCTCCTCACTTACATATTTCATTTTTTAACGAGGTTGACACAGTAACAGGAACTATCCTCATAGAAGCTTGTTTCATTTTTTAAACGAGCTTGACACAAGAAAAGGAACTATGCTCTCGACTAATTGATTCATTTTTTAATGAGGTTGACACAGGAAAAGAACTATCCTCAAACTCACCGATTCATTTTTTAACGAGGTTGACACAGTACAAGGAACTCTCCTCACTCACTGATTCATTTTTTAACGAGGTTGACACAGTACAAGGAACTATCCTCACACTCACTGATTCATTTTTTAACGAGGTTGACACAGTACAAGGAACTCTCCTCACTCACTGATTCATTTTTTAACGAGGTTGACACAGTACAAGGAACTCTCCTCACTCCACTGATTCATTTTTTAACGAGGTTGACACAGTACAAGGAACTCTCCTCAGACTCACTGATTCATTTTTTAATGAGGTTGACACAGTACAAGGAACTCTCCTCACTCCCACTGATTATGGCTTCCAACTGGAAGAAAAACATGTCAATGGACACACCTCGATCATGGCTTCCAAGAGATCTTCATCAGATGGAAGAACAATTCTCTCGAAGGAACACATGTCAAGGGACTCAAAAGGGATAAGAACATCGCGTTCAAAAAATCCCATAGAGTTTTCCATGTCAATTACCGGATCTAAGTCATAGGAAGTCGAGCAAACAGTGAGAGGCTCGCTTCCATCGGTAACTGAAAACATGGGACTAGTTGCCACATAATTAACCCGTGGCGGGGTAGATACCACTTTAGAATCAGGAACATTTAGGGATGTCGGATTATTGGTAGTCGAATCAAGACTAGCGAAAGAAAGCTGGTCTACAGTCACAATATTGCCATTGTGAGGGAAAGACATCACGCGAAAGAGTGTCGATACGACAGCTTTCATTGCATAGACATAGTCTCGCCCAAGGAGTAAATTGAAATCCAAGGGACCTCGAACTACCATAAGATCAATACAGACAGTTTTACCTTCCAAAGTAACAGAAAACTTAGGAAGGATCCCTAAAGGTTCACTAATGGTTCTGTTAAAAGCCTTCAGATTCTGCGTAATAGGCACAAGCTGAGGGGAACCCAAAGCTTTCCAAGCAGTTGAGGATAAAATACTAACAGAAGCACCTTCATCTACCTGTGTGCGATGTATGTCCCTACCACCAAACTTCACAACGATTTGGAAAGGGATAGAGGAAGGAAGACGAGGTTCTGTCAGTCTATTCCAATCAAAGGAAAAGACCTCGTGGGTTCGGGAGAGTTCCTTGTACCGTGTCAACCTTGTTAAAAAAAATGAAACAAAACCGGAGCAAGAAATTCTTGTCTTGTGTCAAGCTCCTTAAAAATGAAACATGTAGGTAGACTTCCTAGACTCAGAGAGTAGGTTATTTATATAGGTAGATTAGAATAAATAGTTTCTGAGGACGGTTCTTTTCCTGGGTCAACCTCGTTAAAAAATGAATCAGTTGGTCAGAGGATAGTTCCTTCTACTGAGTCAACCTCATTAAAAAATGAATTAGGTATGAGGACAGTTCTTTTCCTGTGTCAACCTCATTAAAAAATGAATCAGTAGGTTATGTAGGTAGATTAGAAATAGGTAGTTTTTGAGGACAGTTCCTGTTAATGTGTCAACCTCATTTAAAAAATGAAACATGTAGATGAGGACAGTTCCTTTTACTGTGTCAACCTCGTTAAAAAATGAAACATGTTGCCATGAGCATAGTTCTTTTCCTGTGTCAAGCTCGTTAAAAAATGAAACAAATCCTCCCCTAATTGAGTCGAGTCTTTGACTAGATCTCGTAGATGTTAAGTCATAGTTAGGTTAGTTTTTAGGTTCGGTCTTTCATATGATCTCGTAAATGAACCTTCATTCCATCCAGCTATTTATTACTAGTGTACTTAGTTGAATGAAATGAAGCTGGGGGGGCATGCACTCTAGCAGTTACGCTTAGGGGGCATCAAGCATAGTTTTCTCTCTGTTTCAAGCTTGTGAAAAAATGAAACCACTCTGAAGCATAGTTTTTCTCTGTTTCAAGCTTTGTAAAAATGAAACTTATCTTGAGTCAATTTCGGTTATTTTCAAGACTCGTTAAACTCATGAAAATCCCGAGATCATTTTGCTATTTTTCATTCTCGTAAAACACATGAAAATGCCGAGTTCTTTCCGTCTTTTCCTGCTCGTAAATTAAATTGAAAGTCGGCCACAGGAGTACATTTTTATCCCTTTTTCGAACTCGTTAAAACTTACCGAAAAAGCGAAACCTTGGAGTTCTCTTTTAAGCCCTTTTCAGACTCTCTAAATATGAAAAGATTGCCGAGTACTTGACTATTCGAACTCGTTAAAGTAAATGAACAGTCGTCCCTTCAGTATAAGTTTACCCCTTTTACGGACTGAAATGGACTATTTACGAAAAAGGAATACGTTGACTAAATCCGGTCAATAGAGTTCTCTCCCGCATTATTTTATCCTTTTTCGGGCTCGAGAGACTAAATTTACGAAAAAGTACACCCATGGAGTTTTCTTAAGTTTTTTCTTTTGACTCCCTAAAATTGAAAAACACCGAGTTTCTCCTATACTGGACTCGTTAAAACTTAACAGTAAAGGACCTGTTCAATTTTCAAACAGGAACGAACCACTCCTTCTTAGGGTTCGAATCTTAAACTAAGGTCGACTCATCCGAAGGATGAGCTTATAATCAAGAAAATGTTATCCTCCTCAAGCTTGTCAAAAATAAAGAGGTACTTGCCAGAAATGGTGGGGGAAAAGAGAGAAAAACGAACCTGTTTGTTACATTTTGATTATTCGGAAAACCGTTAACCACTCTTGAACACGACACTTTTTGTCCACCTGGGTTGGGAAAATCCTTTGCCTAACAGTTAATCAAACCATATTGAAAGTCTTCAGCTGGTTTCTGGGTATTAGCTTTGGGTCAATTGTCACCAAGCCATCTGCAGTGTCGTTATGTGTTCAAGAGGACAGTTCAAACAAACCATTCATCTGCAAAATATCTGTCATCCATTTTGACCATCCCTGAGTCAGTCCTTGCCGATATATTTTCAAAACTTGATCTATGATTTCGTGTTGTGGGCTTGCCTACAACGGATCACTTCCTATCGACGACAACTCATTATCTAGGAAGTTGATCTAGAAATCGTCAGTACCTTGAAATCTGCATGCCTCAATGGCAGGTTTCTCGCCTTCGACGACAGGTTGCATCATTGACCTTCGATCGAATGATTTCGTGAGATGTTCGACTTCAGCTCATTCATTCACATTTCATGGATTGTACTGAGTACTTTGAGATCCATTGACATTACTGGTGGTTTCTCTCACACTTGTTAACAGTTCACATCATTGACTGGTAATCAAGTGGTTTCTACCATGTTCGACTTCGACACATTCATTCACATGGATAGAATCGTACTGGTTCGAGATGCGGAAATCAAGACCCTGGATCTAGTTTCCACCATCCAGGCTGCGAGGAATTTTGTCATCTATACAGTGGACTATTTATAAATAGATGGCTGCGTCCATGCTGTGTCTACACATGTCTATACTGTGATGTATTCAAAATCATTCCTGTATCAGAACAATTTAGAGTTAGTTTCTAGTTAGTTTTGATCTGAGTATGGGAATGCCTACCTCAGCGATGATATGATTACATATATATATATTTTGCATTGAATGTTTTTACAGGTTCCGACCGGGGTGTCCACAGGATGATCCTTGAAATGATAAAGTACTTCACTCTTCATATATGGCAGACTTCATCTTCATCTATTTCAGACTTCGCACTTTAGGGGGAAATTTGTTACACTGAAAACTGTCACCTTGACATTTTGCTGACTGTATGAGCTCATTAAACACTCATACATACGTCCTCTGCAAGTCTTACAACCTTTGTTCCTCATTCCAAGCCCTGAAACTGGAGGAAAAACCCTTAAAACTCAAAAAAGCCTTGGGTACGCAGGTAACATGAAGCCTGCATGCGTTTTTAGCTAGGGTACGCAGGTAAAGTGAAGATAAACTGCGTTCTAGAACGCACTTTTCCAGTGTAATGCCTGCGGTACCCCTGTAAAGTCAAAAAAGCGCGAAATTAAACCAAAAAAGTTGAATTTTGGTCAATTCTAGAAGGTTCTGGATGAGATTTTTTTGGGATGAGTACGCTTTAGTAAGGTGCATGTATCCCACACCTTAAGGAACTAATCCCTTGATGTGAGGAGCCTATCCCTTTGAAGGAGGGTTCTATCCCTTTAAAGGTGGAATCCTAACCTCCTCATCTGCTCTATAAAAGGAGGCATTGGGTAGCTTCAAAGGGTTAAGTCAAGAAGTTTTGAGAAGTTAAATTAATGGAGGATTGAAGAATATTTTGATGGGTAAAATATTTGAGTTGAAGTGCTGTTGAGATTTAGATTTCCTTCTGCTGAGCTTTTGAGAGGAAAGATCACATACCTCTTATGCTTCTGGAAGAAGAGTGCAAGACTTATCAAAGTAGAGGAGATTCCTGCTTCGGACCCCGGGAAGGCCTTTCGAACATCAAGGCTAAGGTTGTAAGGTTCTTCTGTATATTTTAAGATTAATACAATCAAGTTCTGTTTTTCTCAATAAATTGTCGTTCGATTGTTTATTTCAATAAGCCGTCGTTTGATCGTTTATTTCATAGATTCCTTGATCACTATGATAGGTATGTTTTATGATTATTTGTTATACAGGTGCTATTGATATTTTCTTGTTTGTGATTGCAGATCAACGAAAGATAATACTTTCTTGTGACAAAAGGGCCCTTGTTACGACGAAGGATTATTGATGCAACGGAAGCACTGCGACCGCAAATAAGCATTTGGATCTAAGGTAGGATCGACACCTTCATAACATTTATTTGTAAAATGAATATATCTAGAGAAAGACAAACTTAGTTGTTCGTTTGTTGCTAGATTGTCTTCCGACACTAGGGAGATCGGTCTTGTCCGCAAGAACGATTTATCCGGCCAACATGAAATGATCGCAGGATACATCAGAGGATTGTTGAAGTTAACCAAGGAACAACATAAGTTCTATGAGGTTTGTAAGAGAAGTGAAGGAACATTAAAAACCATGTTTAAAATGCGGCTTAAATCAAAGATGAAGGTTAGTGGTTTTGGGAAACCATACCACTGGTTTCGCATAGATTTTGAGCCAAGAGTGGTTTTAAACCATTTGAACATGATCGAATAAGGGCTTGACATGTCACAGTGCCAAAACAACCCATTTCGTGTGCCTTTTACAAGATAAAGTTTGGTGGTCGATTGGACGCGATATTTGTCCGATCGTGATTGACGAATATCCAACGGTGGTCGCATCGCGCGATATGTGGAGGTTTAACCAAACGTTTGAAATCCGAAGTATTATTTCCAAAGGTTTATTACAATAAAGTTTCATTAAAGTGTTGAGACCGAATTTCATTTCAAAAATGGATTTAACTTGTTTAATGTACTTTATTATTATTCTGAAGGTCTTTACCATTGTTCAAAAAACATTATATTCCAAAAGTATGAATACTCTTCCCAAAGGGTATTAAAACATTGGTTAATTGGATTTATTATATTTCCGAAAGGGTTTCAAAGGGGTGGTTTAAGTGCTTTATGATATGCCGAGGGTTGGAATATAGTTTTAAAATAACTTTATTAAAGGAAAGTATCATATTGTTCTGTAGTTCTATAAACCTTGGATAAATGTGCATTTTATAAAGTTTTATCAAACAAATTTCATAACTTTTGATGAATGAGAATGGAAAAGGAGATTTGGAATAGATTCATCCAGAGTTAGAAAACATTGTAACCAAATTTGAACAACTCTCCTTAAGGCCTGCACCCACACTGCCATCAATTGTGGTATCAAAGCCTTCTTCAGAGCATTTTTCAGATATTGACCAGGCTTCTAAAATTTAGAAGAAGAAATCCAGCATGGTTGTTAGAATTGGTAGAGGTTCTTCTGGTAGAAGAAGAGGTAGGCCAATTGCAAATGCAAAAGTACTGGAGACTACGCAGCAGATTCAAGCCAGATTGGAAGCAATTGAAGTAGGACACCTGAGAGATCCTGAAGATGTCAGTGAACCTGAAGCTGAAGAAGAAGAAGAAAATATTTAGCTTACCCCTGATATGATATTTTTTAAATTAGTTTTAGGCTCTACATCCAAGCCTATACTTGAAGTATTAACTTTTGCAGTTGGATTGAATCCAGAAGAGTTGATAGACTGGATCAATGAGATGAATAAATGCTTTGATTATGAAGAGATGGGTGAAGAAAAGAGAGTTAAATTTGCCATCACAAGGTTAAAAGGACATGTAGCACTTTGGTGGGATGGAGTGAAAGCAGAGAGAAGGAGAGTTGGTAAACAACCAATCAAGAATTGGAACAAAATGGTGGCAATGCTGAGAGGTAAGATTTTTCCTAGTGATTATCAGCTTTCATTATTTAGACAAATGAAAAATCTTAGACAGAGATTAATGACAGTGGAAGAATACACAGAAGAGTTTTACAAAGTGAGTATAAGAGAAGGACAAATCCAAGACACAACAGAGAAGATTTCCAGGTACATAAATGGTGTCAGAATGGAGATTCCAGATGAGATAAGTATATTGTCTCCTAAGACAGTAGAAGAGGCTTACCAGATGGCCTTAAAAGTTGAAGAAAAACTCCTGAGAAAGCAATCTGCCAAAGGAAGAGGTAATTTCTAAGGAAAGGGAGGTCAAGGTGGTAGAGGAAGATCTACAACACCAAGAGATGGAGCTAGTAGTAGCTCACCTCAGCATGAAACCACAGAAGGTGATGCAAGTGTCAGAAGGAGTTCCTATAGAGGAAGAGGAGGCAGAAGCAGAGGAAGAGAAGTGAGATGTTACAGATGTAACAAATTAGGACATAGAGCCTATGAATGCCCAGAGAAAGAGAATGTGGGTACAAGTCAAAGAAATGCAATTGTTGCTCAGACTGGAGAAGAAGCAGCAAAGTTGCCTGAAACAAAGAGAGAAATTATGCCAGAGAAAGGATAATCTTTGGTGGTTAACAAGGTTTTGTTGAAACAAATAAAGGAAGTTACTGAAGCAACACAGAGAAAGAATTTGTTTAGAAGTGTGTGCAAAGTTCAAGGGAAATGCTGTTAATTGGTCATTGATAGTGGCAGTACAGATAATTTGGTCTCTATAGAGGTGACGGAGAAGTTGAAATTGAAAACAAGGGAACATCCAACACCCTATAAGGTGTCATGGCTTCAGAAGGGACATCAGCTGATTGTAAAAGAAAAATGTGAAATAGTATTGCAGATGGGCAGCTACAAAGATAAAATCATGTGGGATGTGATGCCTATGGATGTGTGTCACATATTGTTGGGTAGACCTTGGCAGTATGACAGAGCAGTAGTACATGATGGTAAGAGAAACACTTACAAGTTTTTCAAGGATGGTATGAATCAAACATTGTTACCTATGGAAGAAGGAGATGCATCAAGCAAAAAGTCTGATCCAAGGAATTTATTGTTGAGTGGAAAAGAATACTTGCAGCATATTGAAGATGATGAGGTAAATTTTTCTTTAGTTTGCAAACCTAAGGTAGTATTTACTTCTACTAAAATTTCTGTTTTGCCAATTGAAATTCAAAAATGTTGGAAAATTATTGTGATATTATTGTGGATGATTTGCTTGATGATTTACCACTTGTAAGAAGAATCAACCATCAAATAGATTTGATTCCAAGATCAAATCCACCTAACAAAGCAGCCTACATAATGACTCCTACAGAAAATGAATAAATCAGAAAGCAAGTGCAGGAATTGGTTGACAAAGGTTTGATCAGAGAAAGTTTGAGTCCTTGTGTAGTACCTACAGTGTTGAGTCCGAAAAAAGATTGAGGTTGGAGAATGTGCACTAACTCAAGAGAAATCAACAAAATAACAATCAGATATCAATTTCCTTTACCTAGAATTGAAGTTTTGATGCACTGTTTGAGTGGAGCAAGATATTTTTCAAAACTAGATTTGAAAAGTGGGTATCATCAAATTAGCACAAGGGAAGGTGATGAATGGAAAACAACCTTTAAAACAAATGAGGGATTGTATGAATGGATGGTAATGCCTTTTGGGTTATCAAATGCACCTAGCACCTTTATGAGGCTTATGAATGAAGTATTGAAAGAATTTATTGGTAAATTTTCAATAGTATATCTGAATGATATATTAATTTACAGAAAAACAAAGGAAGAACACCTGAGACATCCTAATTATGTCTTAAGGAAGTTACATCAAGAGAAATTACTAATAAATTTAAAGAAATTTTCATTCATGAAAGGAGAATTGGTATATCTAGGTTTTGTTGTTTATGCTGAAGGGTTAAAAATGGATCCAGAGAAGGTAAAGGCAATTGTGTAATGGCCTTCACCAAAGTTTTTTTTTGAGGTAAGAAGTTTCCATGGACTTGCTAGTTTTTATAGAAAATTCATAAGGAATTTTAGCAAGATTAATGCACCTATCATTGAAACCATAAAGAAGGACAAAAAACCATTCAAATGGACTGCTGAAGTTGAAAGGAATTTTCATTTTTTGAAACAAAAGATAACTGAGAAACCTGTCTTAGTTTTACCTGGTTTTAAAAAACCATTTCAAGTGAAATGTGATGCTAGTGGAGAAGCTATTGGGGCTGTATTAAGTCAGGAAGATAGACCTGTAGCATATTTCAATGAGAAGACGAATGAGACAAGAATAAAGTTCTCTTCTTATAATAAATAATTTTATGCAATTGTACAGTCATTGAAGAAGTGGAGACATTATTTAATGTCTAAAGAATTTGTGCTATATTCAGATAATCATGCTTTACAGTATATTATGCAACAGCCTAAATTGAATCAAAAACATGCAAAATGGGTTGAATACCTTCAAAGTTTTAACTTTGTTTTGAGGCATATAAGTGGTCAAGAAAACAAGGTAGTTGATGCCTTGAGCAGAAAAAACATTCTTGTTCAAGAAAATCGAATTGAAGTGTTAGGTTTTGATTTTATTAAAGAACTCTATAAAACAGATTTGTATTTTAAAGAAGCATTTGAAGCATGCTGTAATCATGTTTTGATAGACAGAAGTCAGTGGTTAGATTATTTCTTGCAAGAGGGTTTATTGTTCAAAAGAAATCAGTTGTGCATACCAAATTGTTCCATGAGAGAAAATTTAATTAGAGAAAAGCATGGTGGTGGACTTGCTGGACATTTTGGTGTTGTTAAGACTTATGAGCAGCTAAGTTATTTTTATTATTGGCCAAAGATGAGATCTGAAGTGGAAAAGTATGTGAAGAATTGTAAAATTTGTCAATATGCAAAGGGAGAAGTCAAAATGCAGGTTTGTACATTCCATTGCCTATTCCAGATAGACCTTGGGATATGGTAAGTATGGATTTTGTTTTATGATTTCCTAAGACAAAGAGAGGGAATGATGCAATTTTTGTTGTTGTTGACATATTTTCAAAGATGGCACATTTTATTCCATGTTATAAAACCAATGATGCTACTGATGTTGCCAATTTGTTTTTCAAAGATATTGTTAGATTTCATGGGTTACCTAAAAGTATTGTTTCTGATAGAGATATCAAGTTTGTTGGTCATTGTGGAAGAAGCTTGGTACTAAACTGAGCTTCATCTCAGCTTATCACCCTTAGACTGATGGGCAGACTGAAGTAGTAAACAGAATTTTGGGTAATCTTTTGAGAAGTCTTGCAGGAGAACATCCTAAATAGTGGGATCATATTTTACCATAGGCAGAATAGGCATACAATGATTCACCTAACAGAAGTACAAGGTAGAGTCCATTCCATATAGTTTATGGGATGCACCCAAGAGGAGTATATGAATTGAGGAACTTGGGAAAAGAAGAAATGAGGAGTGATGATGGAGAAGAATATGCTTCAGAGATACAAGCAATACATGAACAGGTAAAGCAACAGCTACAAGACAACAATATCAAATACAAAAGCAGAGCAGATTTGAGTAGAAGAGAAGTTAATTTTGAATTTGGTGATTTGGTTTTGGCACACTTGAGAAAAGAAAGATTTCCAAAGAAGTAGTATAACAAGTTAAAGTTCAAAAATATAGGACCATGCAGGATATTGAGAAATTTTTCTGCAAATGCCTATGAAATTAAATTGCCTTCTGATATTGGAATAAATCTACTATTCAATGTTGCTGATTTGTATGGGTATGAAGATGGTGGCACAGATGAAAGACCAGAAGAAAGAGAACTGATTGATTGGGTAAAACAATTACCTACAACAAAACCATTACAGCCAGAGAGGATCTTAGACAAGAAAGTGTTTAAGAAGACCAGAGGATAGGAGTATTTTAAATACTTGGTCAAGTGGAAGGATCAGCGAATTGAGGATGCTACCTGGATGACAGAAATTATGCTACAGAAATTGGGTAGTTCTGTAGAGGAGCTCATGGACAGGAGCCCATGAAGATTTTTGTCCTCAGGAGTTTGATGCATGGGCATGAGGCTTAGAGACAAGGCTTCATTAATTATTCCAAAAATCCAAAAACAATGTGACAAGAAAAGTAGGTGGTACCTTTAGCTGTCATTTACAGTTGGAATAGATAGGCTTAAACTAGTATTTAGGAGGATTGAATAGAGTTAGATTTGTTTTAGCATATTTAGTTTTAGTTGATAGAATTTAGGGAGTTATTAGGAAATTAAGATTTTGTCTAAATTTGAAGAATTCGATCCTAATTGAGGAGGTCGATGGTTATGGAAAGGGACTATAAATGTAACCTCTGCAATAGAGGAATTTAGAATTTGATTGTAGAAGACTGGATTGAGAGGGTTTCCCCTCTGTTTTAATAAAATTATAGAGTTTGTTTAACTATGTATTCTGGGAAAATTTCCCCGAAGGTTCATCCCTTCAAAACTCCATTGGGTTTTTATATATGCTGTGGAGAATTTGATTTATTACTGCTGTGTATAAATTGAGAGTGGTTAGCTCTATGCAAAGAAGGAATTGAATGAATTAACCTTTGTATACCGGTTGGAAGGATCTGAAGAGATTCAGAGTTTTTGGTTGAAGTTGCTGTAATAGCTGTTCCATCCTAAGGAACAACAGAGGATCGTTGAAGTTAACCAAGGAACAACATAAGGTCCATGAGGTTTATAAGAGAAACGAAGGAACAACAAAAACCATGTTTAAAACGTGCTTTAAATCAAAGATGAAGGTTAGTGGTTTTGGGAAACCATACCACTAGTTTTGCACAACTTTTGAGCCAAGAGTGGTTTAAACCACTTGAACGTGATCAAATAAGGGCTTTACACATCACAGTGCCAAAACAACCCATTTCGCGTGCCTTTTGCGAGATAAATTTTGGTGGTCAATTGGACGTGATATCAGTTCGATCGTGATTGACGAATATCCAATGGTGGTCGCATCACGCGATATGTGGAGGTTTTACCATAGGTTTGAAATCCAAAGTATTAATTCCAAAGGTTTATTACAACAAAGTTTCAATAAAGTGTTGAGACTGAATTTCATTTCAAAAAGGGGTTTAACTTGTTTAATGTACTTTATTATTATTCCGAAGGTCTTTACCATTGTTCAAGAAACATTGTATTCTGAAAGTCTGAATACTCTTCCCAAAGGGTATTAAAACATTGGTTAAGTGGATTTATTATATTTCCAAAAGGGTTTCAAAGGGGTGGTTTAAGTGCTTTATGATATGCCGAGGGTTGGAATATAGTTTTAAAAGAACTTTATTAAAGTGAAGTATCATATTGTTTCATAGTTCTATAAACCTTGGATAAATGTGAAGTTTATAAAGCTTTATCAAACAGATTTCATAAATTTTGATGAATGAGAATGGAAAAGGAGATCTGGAACATATTCCTCCACAATTAGAAAACATTGTAACCAAATTTGAACAACTCTCCTTAAGGCCTGCACCCACACTGCCATCATATATCCAATGGTTTTTTTAATTTCTTCCAGGCATTCAGAATAATCTATATCTCTCTTTTTCATTCGTGTATTATGAACTTCACCAAATGATTGTAATAAAAAAATATTTGACACTAATATTGGATGATCTGGAATGAACTTCAAAAATTCCAAACATGATGATGGCGCCCATTATGTAGTATTTGAATACTTCTTGCCCCATATAGGTGTTTTCCCATTAATTTATTTGATACAAAATTTATGTTGGAAGCTAATGTCATTAATTTGTTCAATTCATTTCTCCTCACCATGCGATCCGAGAATAAACCTTCGCATATCAACAATTTCTTCTAACACATGAAAAATAGGCTCTGGCATATATCATTTCTTAATACGTTCAATTAATGATGGCAAGCTACCAACATTATTCCTCCTCAATGTTATTGAAAAACAACTGAACATAAGATCAATATGGTTGTGTGTGTACCCAACAAGAAGGAAACCAACCTTTACCTTATGAAAAATTCTCAATTCAAGAAGCATGTTTAGATATCCAAAAACAATCTGATTTTTGTTTTCATGACAAGTGTTGTCTAATTGTAGATACAAAATTTCAGGAGGATTACCACCCCAATGAGAAAGCACATATTGAATTATGGTTATTGTTATATTTCCATCATTATTAATATTTGGAGTTGTGAAATAAAATATTGGCGACATTTTCCCATTGAAGACCATACCACCGACCAAGTGAAACTAGATAAAATTTTCCTCCTGCAAATTTTTGGGTGTGCGAACAAAATGTGGTAGAAGTGTTTTCTTCTAGTCCATACCATCAATTATCAAACCCAAATATTTATTTGGATTATCATAACACTTCTTTAGATTCTTGTACAACTTTTTCCTTTCATGTGATTTTTTTTCGTGATGCTCTTGAAGGGATTTAACAATGGAATATACACGATACAATTGAAAATAATAATGTTATGAATGCTTACCTCTTTCTGCTCCTTGAAATTTATCCATTTTTTATTTTAGAGAAGCACATGTACTGCAAACCCCCATCCTTGTCTTCTTAGGAATACGAACATTGTTGAATTTTTTCCTCCATATCTGCACTAAATATTGATATGTAATAAAACGACCATTTCTTTCAACACCTTTTGCATATTACTTGTATAGGTTGTAGATTAGCATCTTGAGAAATTATCTGGAATATGTATTGTATCTCTATTTGGCAAACACTCTCCATGTTTTGAAAATAAGTCTTGAAACCATGACATTGCAGTGTTTGCTGGTGGCCCAAACTCTTGTTTATGACAAAATTCTAAATAATATGTAGGATCCTTTTCCAAATTATCTTGGATTCTTGATAGACGAAAATTTCCAATTGAATGAATCATTTTGAAAGCCTTTCTATAGAGAAATAGAGATTCAATATGATAATCATAACCTACTAGTGTAGATTGCATGCACCCCACTAAATATGAATTCTGCATGCTTTTATTCATTGATAAATAGTTCTTCCTTTTACCAAAGAAAATTTGAAATCAATATTTTTCAAGAAATCATTTTTACAATAGTCACTTGAAATGAGCTCACTGATAGAACTTATTCTCGTGAGATATACTACTATATCCCTTGTATAACTAGAACACCTTGGATGGATACGAAAAGGTCTACTCCTGCTCCTAGAAACAATATTTGCTGGAAACATCTCTATCATTTCATCATTCTTTGAACAAGCATTTCCATGATCATTAGGAGGAATACTATTCTTACTTTGATCATTTTCAATATAGTTAGGAAATTCACCACCAACATTGTTTGAAAAGTATTCATTACCATCTTCGACGGCATGAAAATTTTCAATACCATCATCTGTGATTTAGAAATACTGAATTGGAGGATATTCTTCACCATATTTATTTGTCCCTTCATCACTCCTGCTATCATAGTCCATAGGATTAGGACTATGCAGAAATTGCGACTCTCGATTTATTGGAAATTCTTCATCTTGGCCTTCGTCACTACTACTCCCATAGTCCATATGATTAGGAGTAAGTGGAAATTGAGACTCTTGATTTATTGGAAATTATTCATCCTTCCCTTCATCACTGCTTCTCTCAAAGTCCATAGGGTTAGGAGTAAGTGGAAAATTTGACACCGTATTTACTGAAATTTTTTCACCCTGCCATTCATCACTATTTCTCTCATAATCCTTAGGATTAGGAGGAAGTGGAAAATGTGACTCTCTATCCACTGCAATTTTTTCATCCTACAATTCATCATTATTTCTTTCATAGTCATTAGGATTAGGACTAAGTGGCAAATGTGACTCTCTATCCACTAAAAATTTTTCATTCTGCCATTCGTCACTATTGCTCTCATAGTTTTTAGGATTATGTATAAGTGGCAAATGTGACTTTCTATCCATTGAAAATTTTTCATCTAACCATTCATCACTATTTATCTCATAGTAATTAGGATTAGGACTAAGTGGCAGATGTGACTCTCTATCCACTGAAAATTTTACATCTTGCCATTCATCACTATTTCTCTCAGAGTCCTTAGGAGTAGGAGTAAGTGGAAATTGTGAGTCTCTAGTTTTTGGAAATTCTTAATCTTGGAATTTGTCATTATTGCTCTCATAGTCCATAGGATTAGGAATAAGTGGACAATTTGACTCTCTATTCATTTGAAAATCTTCATCTTGCCCTTTGTCACTACTTCTCTCGTTATATTCATCAATATGAATACATTTGTTATGTGATGAAGATGTTGATGCTTCATAAAAAAATACTTCTGTATCAGAGGAATCTATAAAATTCAAACAAGAGATGTTGAATGATGCAAATGATCTCTCTCCCAATGATAATATCACTAGTACATTTCGGGGAAATTCCGACACATGGTTCCAACACTTTTGACCAAATGTCGGAAATTTCCCCAAATTTTTTCAATCTCGCCCAAAACCGTCGCTATACCGACGTTTAGAGAAAAGTGTCACAATACCGACACTTACAAAAAGTGTCACAATTGCGACGTTTGGAGGAAGACGTCGCAATTGCGACACTATGCCCCAAAGCGTCGCTATTGCGACGACTTCCTCCAAACATCGCAAGTGAGACACAATGTCTAAGTGTCGCAATTGCGACGTTTGGAGGCATCCGTGCAATAGTGATGCTTTGGCCGCCGTCGGTATAACGACACTTATATGCCTTTGCAAAATCCATGTCACTTATGGTTTATTTTTTATTTTCTTTCTCTTGAACTAAGTCGTATTTCCATGTGAATTTTGTAATTTCACTTTTATTACATATTATAGAATGTGTTTGTTTATAATATTATATGATACATGTGAGATAAAGGTTTATTATTTATCATATATAAATAAATTTTATCAATATTGTACATTTACACTTTTATGAGGTGATGTTATAAGTAAATTCATAAATATCTCTTTTTAATCCTCATTTTACTCCATGAATACGTTTGGAAATGAAATTTCAATAGATTAATTTTCTCCTAACCTATGTATCATCAATATTGTACATTTTCTTAATTATGAGGTGATGTTATAGGTAAATCCATGAATATCTCCTTTTAATATTCATTTTACTCCATGAATATGTTTGGAAATAAAATCTAAATAGATTAATTTTCTTGCTATTATATGTTTTATGAAGATATGGTAAGGAACTCTCTCTTGTTCTTCTTAGAAATAATTATATATAATTTTTTTTTTCAAAATAGATTAAAAAAATTATATGAGAAAAATTATTAATTCATCAATATGTGTGTGTGTGTGTTGTGATGAATAATTTCATAGTTCAACTTAATGGTTCATTATATAATCATGTGACCATCACCAATGATATATCTTAAAAAGCAACTGAAAAGCCATGTGTACAAAATCGATGTATACTCTAGAGAGTGGTTCTCATATCACTATGTAAATTGTTGTATGCTATTTCAACAAAATTATAAGATAAACTGTAATACACATCATATATGCACCATAACAATTTCCATACAACTAATTTGTTTTAGGATACATGTGGCATTCTAGGGGTAAATTCCATATGATGTGTATATCAATATATTAGGTGTTGGTAAGTTGTGGGTATCTGAGAAATGATAAGGAATATCCATACATCATGATCTTGTAATGTGATTATAAATTGTGTCTATAATTTCCATAAAATGTATAAATGATTTGTTTAAAAAAAATCAACACAATCAACCCTAAACAATGCTCATGATGTGGAATGTCATTGGAAAAACCAAAATGATGGTCACATGTCACATTTATATGGTAATGGTGATCATTTATATGTTGTAGTGACACTTGATGAGTAATTAAATAAATCTCAGAGTGTGACTCATTGTGCCATATTTTTTTAAAGCATGATTTGTTTTCCTAGTTTTTACTAATTTGTTAACATATTTTATTCATTTGGAAAGCTAATTAATGATGCTTTAAGTAATTAGGACCTAATGAGAGATCATCTTCACATATTCACTGAAATATATTTGGTAATTCTAGTAACTATATGAACTGCACATGCATGCTACTTAAGAAAAATTGAAATATAAACTATAATACACATCTTATATGTGCCATAACAATTGTCATACAAATTATTTACTTCTAGATACATATGAAATACTTCAAGTAAATTCCATATTATGTGTATACCAATATAGAAGGTGTTGGTAAGTTATGAGGATCTAAGAGATGATAGGGTATCCACACATTAGTGCCCTGGTGAATATTTTGCATAATTTTCTATTTGTTGTAATTTTGTTGCCTGGATTTGTTATAGATTTCAAATAATACAATTATCTACCAATTGTTCTTTATAAAGAAGAAGTACAATAAGTAGTCACCTAAAAGTGAGCCATGTGAAAATATTAGTAACATGAGTAACCTGGTAAGCTGTAAATGAAAAGTGAATAACCTCCACTCACCAACAAGTGGCAGGCAGGGTTGGAATTTGGATTTCTCTTTACCCGTCACACAATTTTTTTTGTTGTTTTGGTCATTATTTTTCTAGTCAATAAATGTTACGTTTAAAATTTTTCACTTCATTAATGACGTTCTCGTAATAAATTAACCCTTCACCAATAAAAGTTTGATTAAAAAAATTGAACTCTCTTCCATTTTCTTTGGATTTTGGAGTGTGATAAATCTGTGTCATGGACTTTTAATACCTAAAGTTTCAAGAGAAATAACTGATTCTTGTCAAACTAATATTTCCTCAATATATGCTATGATCTACTAAAAATTACTTCAAAAAGAAAGTAACCTTCCAATATAAAGAAAAAACATGAACGAGCTTTCCCTAAATTGCAATAAATTTATGTTTATTATTAATATTACATAATCTGTCTTATAAAAATTGCATAATCGGACTAAGAACAGATCCTCAGTGCATTTTTTATTGTTGTTGTGATTAAAATAATGAGCCAAAGAACGCTAAGGCACTTAGAGAAATCAATCTATGTATTATTTCTCACAAAATCATGTTGAGTAGTGGAGACTAAGCGCTAGATTTTTTTTTGTCCTCAATCTCTCTATTAATTATGTCTATGTAGTTATAAGAATAACAAGCCAAAGAAATCTCAGGCTTCTAGAGAAATTAGTCTCTATGTGCAGAAATTAATGATTATTGTTGACTAAATGTTATACCATTTGAAATTTCTGAGCGAAATTAATCAGGCCATGATGTACCATTTGTCAGTATCTATTTTCTCATGTATGAAAGTTGATGTACCATTGAAAGTTTAATAATTCTATTGAAAGTTTAATAACTATAATAACTATATATATATGTATATATATATTTTTTTTAAATTTAATGATTAATAATAATTAAATTAAAATTCTTAAAAGACAAAATAAAAGCCTAATAATCACGAACTATTATGATAATTTAAAAATATAGAACTCAGGCTGAACATAGTTACAAATATACCAAGAAAAGAAGAGTGCATGTGCATGATAACCTCTTTCTTGACAACCTATGAATTCCATTCTCAATGAAGACTCAAGACTCAACTGGATTGGATTGTGTATCAAAACAGTAGGAATGAATCAAAGTTCAATGAATGAATAACTTGATCGAGAAAATTTATAGGGAAAGGTAAATTGACTATCAATCTACTAAACCTCACTTCCATGATTAAAAAGACACCCCCACCTTCTCAGTGGTCCCATCATGGTCCACCTATTGAAAAACAACCAACAAATATTATTTTATATATATTTTTGCATGGCCATTAGACAATGATTTACTATGGTTTTCCTAATAAATTCCAATGGATGATTATTCAAAAATATTGAGAATTAGTTTAGTCTCAAGGCATAGCCAAGAGTCTTACTAGATAATTATATATTACCTCTCCATTGGATGAGTGTACATTTTTCATCTACTTTTTCATGTGAGTTTCAGTTGATGCTAGATATTTTCCTTCTATTTCTTTAGTGAAGCTAAGAGCTAACTTTGATCTTACATTAATAACTATACTTGCATGAATATCCATGCTTTTATACTTCCCCACTGTGGTCAATGTTGATGTATGGCCTTGGCCCATTGATCTTACAATTAACTCACTATTCATATTCAATTTTCTCCAGTTCAGCCCAATAAAATAAGGAAAACAAAAAATGAAGTCTTGATTTTTCTTTCCAGTGCTCCTACATAATACAAATACTCTTAAAAACCAATTAATATATAAACTGTCATCATTCATGCTAAAATCAGTTTCAATTTTTTTAATGAATCTGCTTACAATTAATAGATTACATTTCTCACAGAATAAGAGATAATTTAGAACTATGATTTCAGAATAATAAATTACCCTAGCAGTTCAAACTTCAAACATACCTTGTGAAATTAAAATATGGCAAGTTAATGAGCCAATCTTGAGCTCGGCCTAAGTCTGAATGCCTTGAGAGTGCGAGTGTAAGGAACTAGATGCCTAAAGCTTTTATTTTGTGCTTGTGTAATTCACTGTTTGACCATCAAGCCAAGCCACCAGCTATATTAACACTACTTCATGTTGGGGCAGATTGGAATTCTAAATTTTTAGTGCTATAGCCGTACTTTTTCACTGCTTCACTAATCACAACCTTGGAAGTTTGCAGGGCAACATGCTTTATTCTTTCTTTGGTGTTTTATGTAAAAGAAAGGATTTGTGAACTTTTTGTAATAGGAAGGGGAAAACTAAATTGATTCTAATTTTAAAATATCAATAATTATAAGTGGCAATTCCTTTATTCAATTTTTAATTTTGAGTGAGCCAAAAAAGTAACTTTCCTTAATTTTTGAGTACAGCCTTGCAATTGCGAAGAGGACTAGTTTTGCAAAATTATTGGTAAGTGTAAATTAAAGGGCGTAAGAACGTTTTTGAAAAAAATTCAAACGTCAAAATTAAGTCTTCTATCCTTCCTAGAATGTCACGGAAAACAGGAATCCACAAATTCTAGTCGTCAAATACGTGCAAAATGCCTTATGACGGGAAAAATGGAGGACTGGTCCTATGCTGCTACATGAGTTAGGGTTTCATGTGGCAGCAGGGAACCTTGTATAGTTTTTCAAGGATAGGAAAGGAGAATATTGTCATTTAATCATCACATGAAACTTCATCACCATTTGAAAATTGTGTCCTAATTTGAAACAATAAGACTACCCAAATATTTCATTATTTAATTTAGATTGTGTGATACAAAAAAAATATCTTAGATAACTTAAATAATGTAAGCACTTTTGCAAAAATTTAGTGGGGAGAACCTTCAATTACATTTATTTTGAAGATCCACTTGCATTTTAAGCCATTTTAATTAGTCTTTCATGGCTATTCTAGTAAAAATTTCAACCTCTTGTAGAAATTTGTTTGTCACTTGTATTAGAAATGCAAAAATCAAATGTATATAAAAAATGATTTGAAATGAAAAAATCAAATGCGCGCTACATAAAAATGATTTTATTAAAAACTAAATTAACGTCTGATATCACGCGCGCATTCGCCCTCAGCTCTTGCAGAATAGCATTCGCCCTCAGCATTCGCCCTCAGCATTCACCCTTAGCTCTTGCAGAACAACATTCACCCTCAGCTCTTGCAGAACAACATTCGCCCTCAGCATTTTCCCTCAGCTCTTGCAGAACAACATTTTCCCTCAGCTCTTGCAGAACAACATTCGCCCTCAGCTCTTGCAGAACAGCATTCGCCCTCAGCTCTTGCAAAATGGTAAGTTCTTATTGCAGGCCCTTCATCCTATAGTAGGGTTGACTCTATTTGGGATTTTTTGGTCAATTCCATTGGATTGTGTTAGGCTATATGGTTCTCTCTAGATGTCTTCCAATGTTCTTTCGGATGAGTTTCAAAGAGGATGTGTAAGATGTGTTTGTGCTTGCATGAATTTGAATCCACTAGTTTCATGAAGTTTAAGCTGTAGAAATTTGAATAATAGCTGAATTATTCACCAAGATTATCCTAATTACACACTATTTAAGCTTCATGCATAATACATAACCTATTCTACAATTGATCATCAATATGCGGAAATAGAAGCAGTCACATGCGCACATTAAAACATAATCAAGCACACATATAACACAGTATGTAATGGGGAAAGCATACAGCTGAAAACCCCCAAATATCTGTATATTATAATGATAGATAACATGTAACAATCATAGTACAATACTCCTCACAAGTACTCAGTACTATCTCCAATAGTTACACACAAACTAGCTCAGATCTAAACAAGTCACAGGTTCAAATCTCCTCCACAAGTCTGCCTGCCTCTACTGCGCAATCCAAGATGAATAATGATGAGATCCAAGTTTGAATCCCACTAGCTTGTACTGCGCAATCCTCATTGGAAATCTCAATCAATGTGTGTGCAAATCTCATGCATAGCTATAGTCACAACTGATAGTAGACTCACCCTTTCACCCACCTCTAACACTGGTCTCCACTGAACTGTCCATGCATTGAGTTAACTGATGTATTCTTTAGTTGATTTATGAGTTAATAATTAGTGAATTAATTAATAATTAATTCACACCACTCATCACTAGTGTATTTATCAGTTAGACTAAATACAACTAGTTCAACTAAGTTAAACCGAACACAACTCCACCAACTGTCTCATCAACTAAACCAAACTATGCCACATGAGTTCTAACTGAAGTCAACCATGCAATAGCTCAACTAACCCTTAGGAAAAGCGTATTTCCTTATGTCAACTGCATGTTCCACATCCAAGCATCAAACTGAAGTGCTTCAAGAGGATAAGATAATGTTTATAGTCTAAATATTATTAAGGGTTAATAATATTTGACTGTTCTATTTTTAGCTCGGCAGTCTAAAAATAGAAACCGCCCAATGTCTAAAAATAGAGGTCCATCTATTTTTACCAACTCGACCAATCATCCATAAATAGCATCCCGCAACTCATAGACCATGATCCATATGTCTAAAAATAGACATAGTCTAAAAATAGACTTTGCGCCAAAAATAGCCTGCGGGCCCACTTAGTGAAGGCGACTTCTTTTCAGTAAGCTCCATCATCTTGTTGCATTTTCAACATAAGCTATGGATTTTAGTTAAATGAAAATTCTTCATCCCTGTTGATAACGAATTACCATGATCAGTCTGTATTGAAGGTGAAGTGAAAAGTGGTGAAGAATGGGAGATCAAAGTCATCAAATTTATCACAAGGGTAGTACTCCAGATCGAAAGTGATGTGTTTTAGTTCTCCAAATTTGGGGATTTTCTGATATTTGGGGATTTTCTGATGACATACCAAAGGTCACATCCATACAACCATATCAAGGTCAATGTTGAGATCATTCTCATATAGATATACGTCACTGATATATAGGGTTAATATCATCATCACTATCCATGGAAACCGAGTGGTTACAAAATCTGTGATTGTGGTTGGCTCATTTATAATTATTACCTATTTACAGTAGAGCACAGAAACACTAAATACGGCCCGAGAAGAGCCTTTACAATAGGCAATGGAATTGCAACTGCTTCATCAATAACCAATAGCTCCACTTGAGAAAACTTTTCATAATCTTGGGGCTAGATATACTGCAGAGCAAACAATTGTAGTTATCATTCGTGCTCCAATATATTAATATACTTTTTACATTGAACTGAAGAAAGGGAAACAAGCAAATGCTAGCCATCATACAATTCTTTGACATAAGAGTTTTGAGTGACATACTTGAAAAAAGAACTCATCGACTGATATTTATAATCATTTGAGTTATTCAAGTTAAACACAATGTCAAGAATCAAGATTCAATACCCTCTATTATCTTCATCCCCCAATACAAGATTTAAAATTTTCCCAAAGAAACGCTTATTAAATTGGCAGCCATTATTTCTCCCTGCTTTAAAAACCCTACATTTAAATGAAAACAAGCATTGCATTTCAACTACAAAAATCTATTAGTGTTCAAGTGTACATGTGTGCATCACTTGTGTAGGGTATTGCTTTTCCACTTTCACATTATCCAAGAATGTGTGCAGTATAGTTCATATTTTTTGTGATTCATATTATCTTGAAAAGGAAAGGTAAATTATTTCCCATGGAAAAAGAAGGTTTTCCGTTTTTACTACTGGAAATGGTACAAGAAAGTTCCATTTCTACCCGAAACTCCTATGAAACAGGAACCAAATAAAGGTCATGTCCTCAATGGACATCATTTGGCTTTGAAAATGGCCATTGCACCATGTTGTTTCTTATATTACATCACGATAGTTTCTTAGGTCATTTCTTGTTTCTTGAGATGAAAAACAACCAAAGAAATTGTAAATATCCTTTCAAGAAATAAATGACCATTTCTCAATCATATATCAACTATTTTTTATTTTATTCAGTGGTTGCTTACTTTGAAAGAAATTTGACACTTTTATAAGGAATATAACATAAAAACACAAAAGGGGAAGGAATTGATGAGGTAGATGACCTTTAGTTGTTGTCAATTAAGAATTGATAATACACGATGCATGTTCTGTACTACAAACTAGATTCCTTCTTGGAGTTAGGACACAGAGTATTGAATCAAAGTTGCAGTTTATAACTTCTTGTATTGGTTCATAAATCTTGAAATTCAGACATTGCATGTCTTCATTGCTTCATGTTTGAATAATTTGCATTATATCGTACAATAAGAAATTAGGAATTATGATTATTATTACTTTATGGATATGTTAAGTTACTTTTAAGTTTGCATGGTTTAGTGTGAAATTATTCATGTGTGCCCCTAGGCCCAGGTGAAGGAATGCCAAGGACTGAGAACCCTAGTTTTTAAATGGTATTGTTTCTTATACCCAAAAACCCCTCAACATCACTTCTTATTAGTTCTTAAAAATAGTGTTATAAACAATTTGAGAATTGATATAGCAAAATCTCGCACTTCTCAAGATAAATTCATAGAGCTAAAGTGTGATACCATGTGTAATTCAATAGCCCCATTGTCACCTCACCAACCTCTTTTCACTTCGGGCTAGCTCTCCTCCAACTCAAGGGGGTTCTCCCTAGTAGATGTTAGGGATCTAATGGCCCAACCAAACCAAGTCAAGAGCCCCCTAACTCTCTATGTTTACTACTATCAATCAAAATATTGAACAATAGGGTCAGCAATGCATCCTGAAGATAAAATTTCCAGGGCATTTTTGGGTAATTTCAAAGGGGAAGTCCCCAAACACATATAATCAAGGAATTATAACATGATTTCAAACATTAAATATCAACAAATTCGTTTAAAGGATATTGAAAAGAAAAAGGTGATGGAACATAGAAAGTGCCTTACTTAAATGCTCTAAGGATTTTTCAATAGTTGCTCCAAAAGCTTCACTTCAAGGCCCTTCAAGATCGTCTCCAACAATGCTATACCATCAGCTTCAACAATGTTGCTCCAAAAATGTCCTCAAGGTTTCACAACAATATATTCAATAAGGTCTTCATTGTCAACTCGTCTCTTGTTTGGGTGCCTTAATGTGCAATGACATGTTTCCAGGACTGAATTCAATGCAAGGCATATTTGAAACTCTAACTTTGTCTTCCGGTGTCTTATTATAAATTATTTCAGTTTTCATTTTGTGTTTTCAAGTTAGATATTGTTTTCAAGTTTTTACATTTATAATTTTATTTCAATGTGGCAGACTGATCAGAGCAGTGCAGGAACAACCCCGAGACAGGATGATCGCGGAAAGAGGCCAGCGGAAGAACATGTAAAGTGCCAGCATTGCTCTATCTTCAAGTATTTTAGTTATTTACATAATTGAAATAATATTAATTTTGTTCAAATATGCAGACACCTAGCCATGGTATGCCTGATGATTCCCTCTATGAGGAAGAGCTTTCTTCATCCCTATCTCCAGCGCTCTTGTTGCGAAAAAAGGCACGAAATGCAAGGTTGGAATTTGATACTTTGATAGACGCGCCTCAAACACCTGAAACAGAACAGAGGATAAAACAACTTATGACCTAGCTAGAAAGATATCAGGTAATAATAAAAGGTCAAAAGGATATTTTTTTGTTCTACATGAGATGAATTGTGATAGTTTTATTTTTAATTTTTACATTGAATAAACTAACAAAAAGTTATTTTGTATGTAGCGTTTTCTAACACTTTCTAAACCCGGTGTTGGTGGTAGTGGGAAACAAGGGCAAGATATTGCCCAAAAACCCTCTCGTACACCTTCTACTCCTTTAGGTGCCAACCAGGAAACACACCCTACCCAAGCAGACACCCAGCCAACCGCTGAACGTGTTGGCAGTGATGAGGCTGATATGGCCAACTACATTAGTGCGTTTCCTAGAGCTACACGTGTCAGCTCCACAGGGACCATTAATGGCACATTGTTGGTGAACGACGAAGGTGTCCCTATAAAGCACGTACAACTCCCAGGTAAATTTTAATATTTTAACTATTTCATGTACTCTATCTAAAACATATTTATCATGATTTTTATTTTTAAATTAATGATAATATATATATTTTTTTCTGTGTAGGAAACAATGAGTTCTACAGGTTTTTGGAGAGCCATGTGTTGGTAATTTTTGGCCCAACCATATGCACAAGGTGGAATTCCCAGAATTCCAACCTGAAAAAAGAACTTCTAGATTATCTAGAAGCCCTTTTTGGGGTCGACACATTTGACAGAACAACGATGGCTCGGGTAGCCGGTAAATATTTGAAATATAGTAGGGACACCTATAGGACGCAATTGCAATTTAACCCTAGATACGAGCGTCCTCTCACAGTTCCAGAGAGTGAGTGGAGAGCACTCATCCATGACGGAAAAGAGAAAAGGGCAAAGAAAGAAGGAAAAATGCCAACTAGACTTGCAAGGTAAACTACAACTTTAATTCAATAGCTTTAATTTTATCTATGCCTAAAATAAAAGTGTGCTACATCATATCTGACTTCAATATTTTAATGATAGGTTTCCTGACACCTTGAAGGCAACCAAAGCTAGGATTGAAAAAAAGGGCCATCACAAGCTAGGCCAAGGCGACTAGCCGCAAGAATTGTAATTAAGTAGCTAAACATCTTATAATTAATTGTATCGCTTTCCAACGTTTTTGTAATCCTATCAAATGTGATAAAAAATACACAATCATATGTAATTTAGGGTGATGACTTCAGAACAGAAACTACAGAGGAAGATAAAAATATCGCTTTCCATTTCGGCTATCAAGCCGTAGTTGAACGTCGCAGAAGCTTGGGGCAGGTCCCAAGATACAAAATGCCTGATAAGGTAAAACATTAACCTTTCAATATGTTTGTTTTCATCCATAAATTTAATGTCTAAAAACTTAGTTTAAATCAGTGGAGCAGCACTACCGACGAGGCAAATAACCCAGTTTTGGAGCCAGATGTAGATGTTCCTCACGTGCAACCTGATCATTGTTGTGGGGACCAGGGCGACAATGCTACTATCAGTGAGGGCTGTGATGGTAATTAATTTCCACTTATAATTTTTTCTAATTATACCTTGATGGTTGTCCTTATAACGTTTTTTGTTTAAATGACAGAGAATGTTTCCCTTAAGGATCTTACCACCAAAGAGGAAGATAGGGAAACAGTCCCAACGACGACAACTAGTGCACCAGGTAAATAATCTCATTGCAATTTTTTTTATTAATATTACCGAACTAGTTCAATGATATTTAAAAACTGACAATTAAAATTTAATATTATTTGTTTTTGTAGGCGATGCCCCATCACTGGATGAGACTAGACATCGTGACTATGAAACTAGGTCAGCAGTGCGAGTCGAAAGGCACGAAACAGGAGTAGAGCATGATGATATTGATGATGTAATTAGGAGATTTAGAAATAGGAAGAAGAAAAAGAAAATTTGATAATGTAAAATATTGTATTATTATAAGACAAACGTTACCATACTTTGAACATTTTTTGCGTTATATAAAAAATTCATTTATCATACTATTTTTATGTCAAGCATTAATTTCAATGTTTCCTTGCGTACTTTTTGTTGAATTGTTTTTTTATTAGTTATTGAATATTTTTTTTATGCTCATGAAAGTAAAAAATGAAATATAGATTGGGTATTGGGGAATTGAGAGTGATGTGAGGGGGGGGGGGAGGGGCCATAAGAGCTTCCACCTTCACGTGGTTGGCCCTATTTAGTAGAGAATAATTTATTGGAGCGATTTAATCTTGGAGCAAACCTCCCTTGATCCAGCGTAGCAACAAAAAAGTCACTATTGACTTAGTTGCTACTCTTTCAGATCGTGGGAGGCTTGTTCCAAGTTCATGTGACTCCAATAAATTGTTCTTGAAACGAAGAGGAGCTTATTCAGGTATGTTTTGACATTTTCAACATATGTTCTAACATTATCATAAGAATTCATCTTAAAGTAAAAAATACTACATCAATTACTTGTATTTATTGTATAGATAATGATGGATTTTGATTGACTTGGCAGTGCAGGTACAAATCCTCTTGCATCATGACCAATACAACTTGTCAACCAGGGTCATGTCTAGGATCTTTTTGCTTGTGCGCATGACTAGGTTCGTAATGTCACATTTTGTAAGTTCCTTTACAGTTCATAATTCAATATTAATCTTGTTCATGATTATTATCTAGGTTTTTTGTATGTGTTTTTTCATCCATTTGATTGTAAGCAACTCTGCATGTTTCCTGTTGTTCACTATGATTTCTCCCATTACCACTCCCAGGATGAATCTGACTTTATTGTTACATAGGTTACTTTATTGTTACTATGATTTGTCCATTTACGATTTCATAGGTTACATCATGTAAAGTTGCCAATCTCAGGTTGGTGATGAGATTTAGTTCTCCAGATTTGGGGCTTTTCTGATATTTTCTCCCTCATGTCATTCCTGCATCACCTCGTTGTTTGAGCATGCCAATTGTATACCACTTGTACCAATTGGCAGATTTCAATCTCTGAGTGGTGCCACATTTCACCTATTTTCGGCCCACTTTACCACCTGAAAAACTCAAATCCACACACCATGTGTCTTTATCATGGAGTGCCACATGTCCTAGATATTTAGGCTGATAGGCCTTCTGTTATGAAAGAGATCAATTTTTTTCCGTCAAAACTTCTTATCTAGGCACGAAACCTATTACTTGTTTAATCTGACGGTCATAGTCTCTCCGGTTACCTTCTAGGTTTGACATACCACTGGCCTCTGGTATATTTCCATGGAATCAGTCTGAAAATACCAGCAACAATCCACACACCTGCAACCATCGACAGACCTGCCGTTTTAGTAGTTGAATTTTCGCAACTGCCAATACACCTGCCATTTTAGTTGCTGCATTTCGGCAACTGCCAATACACCTACCGTTTCATTCTCCTGGACTTTGTGTATGCGTATTTTTAATATAATTTTATCACGAAGTTTGCTACAGTGCTTTGACATGCCTTTGAATATTTTTGCAGGTTAGAAGACATTTCAGGCCAGAGCTATTGAATAGACTTGATGAGATAGTTGTATTTGATCCTCTTTCTCGTGATGAGCTCAGAAAATTTGCTATAATACATATGAAAAATGTAGCGATTCATCTTGCAGAGAGAGGTGTTGCTTTAGGGGTTACAGATGCTGCTTTGGATCTTGTTCTTCAGGAAGCCTATGATCCTGTAAGTAATCACTTTGTTTTTCTTTCTTTCTTATTCAAAGTCTTTCTTGTCAGGGGATGTGCCCGTTATGGTTTGTTATTTGACTGTTGTCAATTTCATCACCGTCCCTCATAATATGTTTGATTTTTTTTATAAATAATAAACAGTTATTACACCAAACAATAAACAATTAACTGTACTATGAGTAATATGATATCTTGTAATTTTTCTCATTATAATTTCATAACCTCTGCTCTCACTTGGTGTATCTATTTTAAAATTATAGTTTCAATGGTAGATATATTTTTATCTTAAAATTATAGCTTTGATGGTGATACCTTGTGATTGATAATGTAGTTTGAAGTAGCTTTGGCTTTGAATAATATAGTCTCAGGAACCTCTGAGAATACAAAGGTTGTGATTGATTACGGGCACTGCCTATATTTGTGGAACTTCTTACCTCTGGAAATGATAATGTTTGATAATAGGTAGCACGTTTATTTTAGAGGCATAAAATTATTCTTCCCAACTATATTTATATGTCTGTAATTTTGGAATTTGATTTAAAAAACTAGTACCCAACTTTGAGTTCAACTGGTGTTCGTGTAAGGCTGTTTGGGCTTTGGGAAATATTGTTGGAGACTCTGCAACATTTAGGGATCTTGCCCTCAGTCATGGAGCTCTGAGGTAGGTGCTTGCCTAGTTGAATGATACTGCCAGAATTTCAATGATAAGAAATGCTACAAGGGCTCTGTCAAATTTTTGTCGTGGTAAACCCTAACCACTATTCGAACAGGTAAGAAGAATACATTTTCTACCTCTTCTTCTTAGTTCGTAGATACTGTGGATTTTTTTTATAGATCTTGGTGATTGGTAGATTTGGACGTAATATGGACCTAGGCCTTGTTCATTACAATGAATCTGTCTTCAGGTTTTAGAAAATGCTCAGAAATTTGGGTTTCAAAAGGGGATTACCCTTGCTTGCAATTATCGATTATCAATCACATTAAAAAAAAGTCTTTCGTAGCATTGCTAAGCTCTTTGTAGGTGAATTTCTGAGGAAATTTCACAATATCTGAACTAAATTTGTCTGTCCTTTTCAATACTCTGCGCTTGTAACAGAACCAGACAAACAATCTAGTGGCCAATGCAACAACAACAACACCTCCTGTTGCAATGCCTGTTGCAATGCCTGCAATTCATCCTCTCTGCATGCATGAATGACTATGGCACCCTCTTTTGTGAACAGGTACTGGAGCTGAAGGTACTGGTTTCCATTAGGATTGTGGAATTCAACATCCAAAATAGTATCAAATTCCACTGCAATAGTATTCCCCGGCGAGGGCAATAGTTCATTGAGACCTATTGGACTCATCACCCCCAAATAGCCTCCAGGGCTACCCAGAGTGTGATCATCTGGAGCAATAAAAAATTCTCATCCATCCCCAATTGAAACAAGAACAAGACCCACATTGGTTACAGAAAAGGAGAAACATGTTTTGAAAGAAGAAGAAACTTTTGTATTAGGGTCCAGAAATCTAATTGGTCTATTGTACAATGCCCTACCTGCACTTCAAATTGGTACTCCCAACTCCATGCTAAGGCTCACTGTGCCATTCTTCAGATGAGCATCTTAACCTAAAGTTTGATTCCAAAAAACCCAAGTCCCCTGTTCTATGCCCAAGACCTCTGTTACAACGAGTAGAGTTCTGAGCGAAATACTTCACAATAGGAAGCAAAAGAAACATCGCAAAATTGCTCGCTAGACTCGGAGCATCATGGCAAAATCGAACCTACCAGGAAAACATAATATCAAACACAACCAATCCACAATGGAATTTTTGGGAAAATACCGAGAGGGGGGGGGGGGCTGAACTCGCATTTAAGGTCAACAATTTTCTTTCCTCTAAAAAACCATATGTTACAGTACTGCATTCAACATGTATGTCCAGATATCTTATTATGTATTTACTTAGAGAATTGCATCAGATAAGCATTAAGCATGAACATAAATAATAGAACAAACCATTAACCATGAATAACACATATGGACACCAGGATTTAAGGTGGAAACCCAATTCGGGAGAAAACCACCGCTGTTGTAATCTTAGTCTTCAATATTTTATTATAGAGAAAACCTTTTACAACATATGCTGGTGCAGACTCATACCAGCACGTAGGCACCCACCTGCAGAAGGCTACAACCTTCTCTCGTTTACCAGCCTTTCCTGGAAGGGAGCTTCAACCCCCTGAACATAACACCAGTTTCTACTGGCAGAAAACTTCTACTTCCAAAATTAAGGCTTCAACCCTCAGACTCACCGGATTCATATGTTTTCTTCAGTAGTCAGGCACTAGCTCTTCATCGTTTCTTTGTTCATCGTTCAAGACCAGAGGTTCATTCAGATTTTTCTGTTAAGAACAGAGTTTTCCCATCCAGACATTCCTTCAAGAGCTTCATTCATTCATCACCCTTATGCATGCACATGTTCTTCATAATTGCGTTAGTCGATCTGATCATCATATTTACAGGTGCACCATCGATTCAGATATATCAAGGGTTTATTCGTACAGATATCTCCAAAGGAGATTCATTTTATTATCAACCCTTTTTCCGCACTCGCCTTCTTCATAATTCTCATCACTTTATATAGATGTCACCTTTAGTAAAACCATGAGTCAAAACCACGAACCACTAATGGTATTCCTGGACGGGGTCACGATACATAATCAGGTCCAAAAATCTACTATAGTCATGACCTCCCCAAAACATACAAAATTGCTTTTACAACACGAAATGACCCAAAAAGGAACTTTATCTCCACCATATAAATTTATGATTAATAAATCATTTACAATGGATTGGCGTGGACATAAAAAAAAACTTAGCTCCAGCCCCCCACCTATATGGTTAACAAGCCAATCAAATTCCCTCTCCATACGCTCGATAATCCTTCGTGCATCTTCATCAAGCGAACACCGTCAGATGACCCCTTCCCAGATCAATGGTGCTCATTAATTTCGCTGGACATCTGTGGTTGAACAATAAGGCGCGATGGTGCGTAGTGACATGCAGTTTTGTAGAGTCATACAGGGACGCGTGTTACCCGATCAATGGAATTGCCACCCAACCGGAAATTACCGCTTATCCCCAAAAGGCGGTGCGAAATGGGCAAACCAGCTTCATAAAACCCGCACGTGATTCCTTTCCTTCGCTTAGTGCCGCTGACTTAGAAATAAAATATATTCATATAACCTTTCAGTTATTTTAAAATTTTACACTCCCTCCGTAACATTACTTTTAATCAAATTTCAATGAACTTTTAACCCAGACTTCAATCTTCAAACAAACGAGATTTCATTCTTTGACCCCGGGCCCACATCGTAGTCAGAACACTTGAATGTGCGATATTGCGATCGTGCGATGGCGCGATGATCGCACGTCGCAAACAACGGAACTTGCGATGGCGGAAATAACAAATGTGCGATATTGCGATAATCACATATCGCAACAATAAACAAACTTTGGCTTGGGCGGAGGGTGATTTTGTGACATTGCGATGTTGCGATGGTGCGACGGCACGACAATCGCACATCGCAAATATCCACATCAAAAAGACATTTAAACTTCAAAACTTTTGATCTTGCGAGTTGCGCTAAGGTGGTGGGGACGACTTGATCTTTCCTTTTCAGAAACATAAAGGACCTCCGCTGTTTTAATCAATTTCCTTCATACTTGGTTGTTGAGGGCTTAAACGCCCGAAATGACTGTTTTTAAATAAACTCAGCTCCTCCGTAGTCTGGAACTACGAATGTCTTCATTCCACTGTAAAACGGCGCTGCCCATAAAAAAAAATTAATTCTCCTCTGCAATACTTGGCTGCGGCCCATCAACAATTAAGTCATCCTTACATTTTTCCCATCCTTCTTGAATGCGTGTTGTTGTTTACCAAAACTCTACTACACCTTTGATCTCTTTTCTTTGCCATATCCTTTGCCATCAATGACAATATTCCAACAATCTCCCCCTTTGGCATTGATGGCAATACTCTTCCTTTGATGACCTGATAGACACCCTTTGTTGCGTTTCCTCCCCCTTTGACATCAATGGAAAAGAGTTTGATCAAGAACCGACAGTCCCATTCTCCCCCTGAGATCATGCTACATCTTCAAACACAATATGACCAACAATTCATCCTTTTCACATGACCAATGCTCCCCCTGAGCCTGTGCATTCAGGAAACACCTCACAACCAATTGAGTCTTCTGTAATTAAGTAGACCTGATCCTCTGCATGGCAGAGAATACTCCCAGTTTGTGTCTGAGATTTTCGAATGCTTCCCTAGGTAGAGGTTTGGTAAATATATCAGCAACTTGTTCTTTGGAGGAAACATATTCTAATTTCACCTTTTGCTCAAGCACTTGTTCTCGTAAGAAGTGATATTTGATGGGAATGTGGTTGGTCTTGGAATGCATAACAGGATTCTTTGAGATACTGATGGCACTTGTATTATCACACATAATGGAGATAGGAGGTGAACATTTGATTTCAAAATCTTGTAGGGTTTGCATCATCCAAAGAAGTTGAGTGCAACATGATGCTGCGGCCACATATTCCGCTTCTGCTGTAGATAAGGCAATGGAGCTTTGCTTCTTGCTGAACCAAGATACTAACGGGGGCCCCATAAAGAATGCACCACCACTAGTGCTTTTTCGATCATCAACACTTCCAGCCCAATCTGCATCAGTGTATGCATGAAGAGTAAGATCAGCATTATTTGGATACCATAGTCCAAAGTCTTGAGTTCCCTGTAGATATTTGAATATTCTTTTCACAGCCTGAAGATAAGACTCTTTTGGATTGGCTTGAAATCGTCCAACAATCCCAACTGCATGCATGATGTCTGGTCTTGTCCCAGTGAGATAAAGTAGATTTCCTATCATAGATCTGTATTCTGGTTGATTTACGGTGGGGGAATCATCATTAGAACTGAGATTACATCCGGTTATCATTGGTGTACTTACAGGTTTGCAATCTTCCATGCCATACTTCTTTAGGATTTGCTTGAGATACTTTGCTTGTGATAAGAATATACCATCTGTTGCTTGTTGCACTTGTAGGCCAAGAAAAAATGTTAGTTCCCCGAGTAAAGACATTTAAAATTCTTGATGCATATCAGAAGCAAATTTCTGACTCATAGACTCTTTATTACTTTCAAAAATGATATCATCGACATATACAACCACAATCAACAATTTGTCATTTTCAATTTTTGTGTACAAGTTGCTATCAGCAGACCCCTTTGAAAATCCTTGTTGATGAAGATATTTGTTAAGACGATAGTACCATGCCCTTGGAGCTTGTTTGAGACCATATAGAGCCTTTTTAAGTCTACAAACAAGTTTTTCATCATTTCCCAAAATGAATCCTTCTGGTTGTTCTATATAAACTTCTTCTTCTAGATCACCATTGAGAAAAGCAGATTTAACATCCATTTGATAAACTTTGATTTGCTGGAAGCTTGAAAACGCAAGAAAAATTCTTATGGCTTCAAGTCTGGCTACAGGAGCAAAGGTTTCTTCAAATTCTATACCTTCTTGTTGAGCATACCCTTTGCACACAAATCTAGCTTTATTTCTTATAACATCCCCATTCTCATTTAACTTGTTTTTGAATATCCATTTAGTTCCAATGACATTTTTGTCATGAGGCCTTGGTACTAACTCCCAAGTGTGATTCTTTTCATTTTGATCAAGCTCTTCATTCATGGCTTGAATCCAACATTCATCTTTGCTAGCTTGACTGATACTGTGAGGTTCAACCGTGGACAGAAATGCCAGGTTGCTAGAAGATCCCACAAGAGTCCTTCTTGTTTGTACACCTGATTCCTTTTCTCCCAAAACTTGAGATTCTGGATGATTCTTTTGAACATATCTAGATGGAGCCTTTTCAGACAGCTCTTCTTCAGGTTCTTCACTGGGTGTACTGTTTGTATCATTACTGTTTGATGTAGGAGGATATGTGTCCTCAGCATCTTCATCTGTTGTTTGCTTTTCTTCTTTTGGGGCTGCAGTAGACTCATCAATAACAACATCAATACATTCAACAATCTTTCGAAGTCTTTTATTGTAACATTTATATGCCTTACTCCTAGAGGAGTAACCAAGAAATATTCCCTCATCAGCTCTGGGTTCAAACTTGCCATGTTTTTCATCATTATTTTTGATAAAGCATTTGCTCCCAAAAATTCTAAAATGCTTTATAGTGGGAGGATTACCATACCAGAGTTCATATGGAGTTTTATCACTATTTACACGAACATGTGCTTTGTTGAGAATGTTTGCTGCTGTATGTGTTGCTTCTCTCCAAAATATGTCAGGTGTTCCGGAATCATCAAGCATAGCTCTAGCCATTTGTTGAATTGTTCTGTTCATTCTCTCTGCAACACCATTCTGTTGTGGAGTGCCAGCTACAGAGAACTGTCTTTTTATGCCGTGTTGTTCAAAAAATTCAAGAAATTCTTTGGATGTATATTCTCCTCCTCGATCAGATCTAAGACACTTGATTTTTAATTCTAATTCATTCTCCACTAGTGCTTTGAAAATCTGAAATTTCTCAAATGCTTCATCTTTGTGTTTAAGCACCCCAATCCAACACATTCTAGAGAAATCATCAATGAATAAGATATAGTATTCTTCACCACGGGGTGAATTTTTCCTCATAGGTCCACATATGTCAGTATGAATGAGTTCAAGAGGCTTACTTGATGATCCTTCCTTGGCATTAAATTGTACCCTAGTTTGCTTACCGAATTGGCAAGATTTGCATATGATATTTTCAGGTAGAGTAATATTGGGAAGATCACGAACAACTTTAAGTCTACTTGATTTGTTGATTTGAGAGAAGCTCATATGCCCCAACCTTCTATGCCATAGCCAATTTTCTGAAGATTTACTCAAATAACATTGTTCTTTGGGGTTCTTCAATATATACAGGTTGTTTGGAGTTCTTTTTCCTTTTATAATTGCTTTACCTATATCAAGATCACGTACCACACATTCTTTTGAGCTAAAGACAACTTCAGTTCCTTGATCACACATTTGACTTACACTTAACAAGTTATGCTTTAATCCATCCACATACATGACTTCATTAGCTTTCACCTTATCCTTTAGGAAGACAGACCCTTTTCCTTTAATTACCGCAGGAGTATCATTTCCAAATGTAACATTCTTCTCCTTTTCTAGAGCACTATATGCAAAAAGTTTGTCTTTATCACCTGTCATGTGTCTTGAGCATCCACTATCAATGTACCATTGGTTCTCTTCATCTTCTGCAAATAATGCTATGCCACAATTTTCAACCTGTAACTCCTTCTTTTTCCATACTTTGGATCTTGAAGGAACATGTTCTTTTAGCTGAACTTTGCTCCTGCATTCAGATTCTTCATGGCCAAAGTTATTGCAATAAGTGCATTCAACTTCATTTTGAAGAGGAGAAAAGTTGTTATAAGTATTCTTATTTGCTTCAATATCAGTCCTTTTATTTCTTGCTTCTCTTGTCATAATAGTTTTATATGCTACAGATTGAATAGCTTTATGACCAAAATTGTGACATGAGAAACATTGTCCATTGAAGAAGAAATTTCTGCGATCATAAGATCTTCTAAATGAATTTATCTGTTGATTGGTGTTTCTTTGAAAGACATTTCTGTTAGTGTTTATTGAATTGAAATGATCATGCTTTACCTGTAAATATTATTTATTCCCTTGCTGAGTGGCAGCATGTTGTAAACCGGCTGTAACTGCTTTTAGATAATTTGGTGCTGATGCCTGAGAAGACTCTCCAATATATCCAAGACCTGTCTTTATGAGAGGAGAATGTTGTACCTTGATAATCTCATCTAAGGTTTCAGACCCTTTAGCAAATCTAAGATTCAGAGTCTTTACATTCCCAAGTTCTTTTCTTAGATCTACTACTTCACATTCTAATTTCTCATTGTTTTTCTCTTTATCTTCAAGCTGATTTTTCAGAGTTTCTATGATTATTTTGCTCTCTTCTAAGCAAATTTTGAGTTTATTGTTTTCATTAAGAAAATCACTGTCTTCTAGAGCATCCACAAAAGAATCCTCTTCTTCTCGAGATTCTTTTTCAAATGCCATGAGAAGTCTCATATCTTGTTCACATTATTCCTCACTATCAGATAACCCATCACTATCTTCATGAGTATAGTAACTCCTTTTAGAGCTAAAATGATTCTTATTCCTTCTTGCTACTTCCTTCCCCTTTTTATGTGTTTCTTTATAAGGACACTTAGCAGCATAATGACCAACTCTTCCACAATCAAAACATTTGAAAGGAAGCTTACCTCTGAATCGTCCTGTGCCAAGTTGAAGTTTCTTTACGAAGTTTATCTCATCTTCTTATGAGATATATCCCGATCCTTCTGTTATTTGTACTTCCTTCCTTTTGTAGAAGTTCTAAAGACTGCTTCTTTGACTTCAGATGGTCCTCCTCTTCTCATTTCATATGTAGTTAGTATGCCATGAAGTTGTACCACAGTAATATTTTGAAGATCCTGCTTTTATTCAAGAGCTGAAACTTTTGACTCAAATTTTGCTGTTAGAGATCTTAAAATTTTCTCAACCAAAGTGGATTCGGTAATTGTTTCTCCCAGATTTCTCATGCGATTTACAATATCATCAAGATGTAGAAAGAAATTTGCAATGCTTTCTTCATTAAGCATTTTAAGATTCTCATATTGGATTCTGAGAGTTTGAAGTTTAGCACTTTTTACCTTTGCATCACCTTCATAGCTTAGAATGATTTTGTCCCATATTGCCTTTGCTGTATTCAGCTGCATGACTTTGACAAATTATGATTCAGTTATACTTCCTAATAGAGCATTGAATGCCTTTGCATTTGTTTCATAATTCTTTCTTTCCGTTGGATCTGTTGGTACTGCAGCTGGATATTGATATCCTTGTTCAACAATCGCCCATACCTCTGCTCCCAGAGACTGAAGATAGGATCTCATCCTTGTTTTCCAGAAAATTAAATTGTTTCCATTAAAGAGTGGAGGCCTGATAGATGCTATTCCATCTTGATTTCTCATCTTGCTTGATCTTCCTTCTAGCGACTAAGCTTTTTCAGAAGGACCTGCTCTGATACCAATTGTTGGGAAAAATACTGAGAGGGGGGGGTGAATCAGTATTTTAGGGCTGAACAATTTTTCTTTCCTTTCTCTTAAAAAAAAAACCATATGTTACAGTACTGCATTCAACATGTATGTCCAGATATCTTATTATGTCTTTACTTAGAGAATTGCATCAGATAAGCATTAAGCATGAACAGAAATAATAGAACAAACCATTAACCATGAACAACACATATGGACACCAGGATTTAAGGTGGAAATCCAATTCGGGAGAAAACCACCGCTGCTGTAATCTCAATATTCAATATTTTATTATAGAGAAAACCTTTTACAATACCTGCTCTGATACCAATTGTTGGGAAAAATACTGAGAGGGGGGGGTGAATCAGTATTTTAGGGCTGAACAATTTTTCTTTCCTTTCTCTTAAAAAAAAAACCATATGTTACAGTACTGCATTCAACATGTATGTCCAGATATCTTATTATGTCTTTACTTAGAGAATTGCATCAGATAAGCATTAAGCATGAACAAAAATAATAGAACAAACCATTAACCATGAACAACACATATGGACACCAGGATTTAAGGTGGAAACCCAATTTGGGAGAAAACCACCGCTGCTGTAATCTCAGTCTTCAATATTTTATTATAGAGAAAACCTTTTACAATATATGCTGGTGCAGACTCATACCAGCACGCAGGCACCCACCTACAGAAGGCTACAACCTTCTCTCATTTACCAGCCTTTCCTGGAAGGGAGCTTCAACCCCCTAAATGTAACACCAGTTACTGGCAGAAAACTTCTACTTCCAAAATGAAGGCTTCAACCCTCAGACTCACCGGATTCATATGTTTTCTTCAGCAGTCATGCGCTAGCTCTTCATCGTTTCTTCGTCCGTCATTCAAGACCAGAGGTTCATTCAGATTTTTTTGTTAAGAACAGAGTTTGCCCATCCAGACATTCCTTCAAGAGCTTCATTCATTCATCACCTTATGCATGCACATGTTCTTCATAATTGTGTTAGTCGATCTGATCATCATATTTACAGGTGCACCATCGATTCAGATATATCAAGGGTTTATTCGTACAAATATCTCCAAAGGAGATTCATTTTATTATCAACCCTCTCACACCCCTTCTTCATAATTCTCATCACTTTATATAGATGTCACCTTTAGTAAAACCATGAGTCAAAACCACGAACCGCTAATGATATTCCTGGACGGGGTCATAATAGATAATCATACAAAATTGCTTTTACAACACGAAACGACCCAAAAAGGAACTTTATCTCCGCCATATAAATTTATGATCAATAAATCATTTACAATGGATTGGCATGGTCATAATCTTTAAAAACTTAGCTCCGGCCCCCCACCTATATGGTTAACAAGCCAATCAAATTCCCTCTCCGTACGCTGGATAATCCTTCGTGCATCTTCATCAAGCGAACACCGTCCGATGACCTCTTCCTAGATCAACGGTGCTCATTAATTTCACTGGACATCTGTGGTCGAACAATAACGCGCGATGGCACGTAGTGACAGGCGGTTTTGTATAGTCATACAGGGATGCGTGTTACCCGATAAATGGAATCGCCACCCAACCGGAAATTACCGCTTATCTCCAAAAGGCGGTGCGAAATGGGAAAACCGGCTTCATAAAACCCGCACGTGATTCCTTTCCTTTGCTTAGTGCCGCTGACTTAGCAATAAAATATATTCATATAACCTTTCGGTTATTTTAAAACTTTACACTGCCTCCATAACATTACTTTTAATCAAATTTCAATGAACTTTTAACCCGGACTTCAATCTTCAACCAAACGAGATTTAATTCTTTAACCCCGGGCCCACATCGTAGTCAGAGCACTTGAATGTGCGATATTGCGATCGTGCGATGGCGCGATGATCGCACGTCACAAACAACGGAACTTGCGATGGCGGAAATAACAAATGTGCGATATTGCGATAATCGCATATCGCAACAATCAACAAACTCTGGCTTGGGCGGAGGGTGATTTTGCGACATTGCGATGTTGCGATGGTGCGACGGCGCGACGATTTCACATCGCAAATATCCACATCAACAAGACATTTAAACTTTAAAACTTGCGATCTTGCGATTTGCGCTAAGGTGGTGGGGACCACTTGATCTTTCCTTTTCAGAAACATAAAGGACCTCCATTGTTTTAATCAATTTCCTTCATACTTGGTTGTTGAGGGCTTAAACGCCCGAAATGACTGTTTTTAAATAAAATCAGCTCCTCCGTAGTCTGGAACTACGAATGTCTTCATTCCACTGTAAACAGCACTGCCCATAAAAAAAAAATAATTCTCCTCTGCAATACTTGGCTGCGGCCCATCAACAATTAATTCATCCTTACATTTTTCTCATCCTTATTGAATGTGTGTTGTTGTTTACCAAAACTCTGCTGCACCTTTGATCTCTTTTATTTTCCATATCCTTTGTCATCAATGACAATATTCCAATAGAATTTGAACATGAGGATTTATAACCAAAGAAAACCCTCTCTAGGTTAAAAGAATTCCAGAATGGCTTTAAGATTCTACTAATGGGCGCTTACAACACCATAGAAATTACTGTCACAATGAAATATGCTGGAAGCAAATCCCTTGTACAGTTTCTACATTTCCACAGTGGAAGCAAGAATCTTGCTATCTCTCATGATCTGGTTCTATGGTCAGATCCTTTGCTATGGCTGTCTTGTTATGCTAAACGTGAATCTATCTTAGCTTTGGCTCTGGTTCTCTTTTAGGATCATGGTTATCTGATCTTGCTGTGGCTTTGACTATACAAACTTGTTCAATAGGAAAATGTTGACTCTGCTATATATAGGAGCTTCAATGGGTGCTCTCAAACTGCTCTACTACAGTAGTTGCACTCTCAATGGAATTCTACAACAATTGGCACCATCAATCTGCTTTTTTACAATGATGAATCACGTCAAAAAACTGTGCTACAACCATTTGCACCATGAATATTCTCTCTGCTTCGTCAAATGGTTGGCACCATCAAATAACTTTGCACTCCTCAGGGTGATGACAGTGGCAAGCACTTTTTTGAGCAACTTTGTTTTGTCTCTGATTCAAGGCAGAACTATGTTGACCTTGTTTTTTTAGTCCTTGGAACTTAGTTCTCTCATATTTGCCATCCTATCCCCAGTTTGGTATCGAGAAATACATAACTTCACGATATCAAAATTGACTATTTTTGGCCATTTATCTTTAGTAATGGTACAACTTTAATTTGGTGCATTCGTACAATCTCTGAAGAGCACTCTCAAGCTGTTATTCAATATTTTAGCATAACTACTACATTTAATTTCCATGCTCTAATATTTATATCAACCATAAGAATTCTTAAGGTACTTCCACATTTGTGAAGCAGAAGGAATGCTTCTGACAACTTCTTATCATAGTGGTACAATTATTTTCGCAGTTTATCTTTTATAAACCTCCAATTTTCCAAACGTAGTAGAGACTACAGTTTGCATCTCAAATTTTGGACAAATCTGTTTAGTATTCTACAGAAAATGCATTAAGAATACAGTGTTGTGTCTACTAAGCACAAATAATTGTTGTACTGAGTCATCTAAACATTTTGAAATCCTCGTTTTATATTCCTTTTCTGTTTTCGCAAAGTTTCCTCTGCTACATAAAATGTTATATTAATTTTTTTCCATCGATATACAGATTGGATCTAATTAGATTTAAACCCTTGCTACAGTGGTTATTCGAATGGGTTAGAATGTGCATTGTTATTTGTTTCTTTTGAAATACATGCATTACCACTACGCGAGATCTTTGCATTAATTTTCAAATGTTGAGATCTTTGCATTGATGTTGCCTCTGCTTGGTGGTGTCTCTAAGATTGAGCTGATCCAAAGGAAATGGATGTGCATCATCGGTCTATTTCTCTTTGCTAGTACTGTAATCCAAATCCTCTAGCATGCAAACAGGTGCCGCAATAATTATATCTAGGATTGATTGTTTTTTTCTCACCTTCACTTTAGGCTTGGAAAACTTTGTTCCAGATTTTTTAGCATTTGACTCACCTGATAGACAGTGAGCTATGTGGGAATTTAAGGCTATATTGGATTTAGATGAGAAAGATCTACAAACAGGACAAACCTTTGGTATCATGGCCTCTAGAAGAGATCACGGATTCCCAAATTCTTCATTCTTTCCAGGATCTGCCTTGCTCTTCTCCACAGTTTGGATCTGCCTTGTAGGCTCCTACCTCTTCTACACTGCTTGACTTGGAGCACCTCCATTATGATATCAAATCATCCTCTACTATGAAATGACACAGGTCACAGATGCTTTGATAGACTTTCCTTTCAAGCACTTCACCGCGAACCAAGTTTTAAAATTTCACAACCCACTTGATATTTATCCCTAGCAAAAGTGTCACATGTGAAGATCAGGCTTTTGATGAAGCGAATAAATTGGTAAAGAGAATTTTTGATTACTTATGTATTCGGCCCAACAATATATATTTTGATGCACTATCATTTTTAACCATGTGCTGAGAAACATACAAAAAACTATGTTTTTAGTGAAATTTGAGTTCACAAGAATCGATGCCAGTCAAAATCTAGACCTTGCTCCCAACTTACTGGTAAAAGGCGGTACTCATATTTAATGCAAGTAATGGAATGCCTTTTTCGTTGTTTTATCTTGTGTTATTCGAACTTCCAAGTCTAGCATCAATGATTGTCTTATGCTTCAGAAAAACGGTATTATGCTTTAGAGAAGTGTATCTACTTCTTATTATACATCTTAACTTCCAAGTCTAGCATCAATGATTATTTTATGCTTCACACATAATATAGTTTTCATTATACTCCTTGAAACAATTTTTATTAGTTGAATGAGACAAACTTAAAAGGAGTAAGCTAATATATTAGCAAAAGGATTTCTGTCACAAATCTAAGATTCTTATAGGAATTCAATGGAAATTTTAGGCATCACCTGAGTAATCTTCAGTGTCTGCAAATTTTGACATCCAGAGAGAAGTTTGTTACAAAATTAGGCAGCTCCTACTTGAAAACATGTTGATGTTGATGTGTAGAAATCTCCTTCATTTATAGCCATGTGTTGGAATATTTGAAAATTCCAGAATAAAAATGGAGAGAGTAATACTCTCCTATTCTAACACAGAGAAAATATTGAAATTTCTTCACTGGAAACAGAGTTCAAGACTTTGAAAAATTTCTATTCCTTCCAAAAAAAACTATTACAAATTCTTCCTCACTGAGAGGGATTACAAAATGTGACTGCTGCAAAATGCAGTGCACTCAAAATTCTTCTCTGTCTCTAAAACTATGCACTGTTGTGCTCTTCAAAACACTTACACTGCTATTGTGTGTAATAATAAACTTTACAACTACATTCCGAAACAGGCTCACAACCCTTTTCTTTTATATGCAACACATATATTAAAAACATAACAAAACTATGCAAATAAAAAATCTATTAAAATGCTCCTGGGGTCCACAATTTATAAATGTTTTAATATATATATGAAATATATATATAAAACATATATACATCGCACTTAAAACAAAATATTACCAAAACCAGTGTGGGACCTTAACAAACAATAAAACTATTCCGCCACGCGTTATATAAAACATATAACAAAACCTTTGTCAAAAATTCAAACAAACCCTTTAGTCGTGGAGCCCACCGGACTTCAAACGGCGATAAACCATAATTCAAACCAAATTTGTGTTCCAAAATAGCTTGCTGACGTCGGCCAATTTTGTGACGCAGAAACAAAATGAATTCCACCCTAATCTTTTTCGGGTTTGAATTTGGGCTGGCGTACTGAGAGAGAGTTGTGACGCGAATTTCTTATCAAATTCGCCCTAATATTTTTCAGGTCTGGATTTCCACTATGTGAGTGGCCCAAACAAAGATCCGCTCCAATCAATTTCTTCCACGTGTCTTCCTCTGGCTTGTCATATCAATCGCATTAAGTTTTAACGCTGTTAAAGATCGGACCTCCACTCCTGTTAGCGATTCTGCATGCTCCAATATGCTTCGGCCTTCGACTCTCATCAATGAGAGATTTATGATAGGCATTCTTCCATGCCATTGCAGTCGGGTCGATAAATGGTGTTTCGCTATGGTTTCTCAGATGAGCCACAACCTTTGAATTGTAGATGCTCTCCAGTTGCTGGGTTAAATTGCCCGCTCACTGTGACGGGAAGAAGAAGCCAGCTGAACTGCTGCTTAGACCTTGGTGAAAATCTGAATTTATCTCGGTCTGGTCTATGTCTGTCTTCCTTGGTTTCTTGGAATCTTGCTTCTCCGTCTCGTCTTGTGCCCACTGCTGAGACTGCACCCATGCCTCGCATGCATCAAAGGATGCATTGCCGCAGGGGTAGTACTAGAGGCCAACCCCTGCATGCTCCCTCCAGCCCCTCAACCGAGTTGTCTTCCCACTCCAGTAATTATTATGCAGGCCGCTATCCAAACACTAGAAGTGGGTGGGGTCGGGTTCTAGGATCTGGCCACCGTATGGGCTCCCCTGCTCCTCATTTCCCCACCACTTCACCTTCTCCCACGATGCACACTGCGCTTTTTTACTTTAATTTCTCTCTAAACTGCCCATGAATCACAGCTTCAATCACCGTGGTTTTCCGTGAAGAGGCCCAAGTGGAGGAACAATGCACCCGTCTGGCAGGTCTGAGCTCAGAAAAAGCCCAGCTTTCGGGCCTTCAGGAGGGGAGCAGTGGTGTGAATGTGCAGGAACCAGATGCTCAGGTTCATAGGGCTCATGATGTGGAGATAGCACCTGGAGATCTTGGACCTTCCATGTCTGAAGCTGCTCCCGCCATGGACAGTGACATGTTTTCCGAAGGATGGTGCTGAATTGTCGAAGAACCACCGAATGAGTAGTTTCTTCTCTTTGGTTTGGTTTTCTTGCTTTTCGGCCCACTTAATTGGGCATGTTTTTGCTTATATTACTATGCTGGACCTCTGTTTTATTTTTAATTCTGTAAACACTGTAATCTTCAAAGATATCAAATGATGGTTCTCCTGCGTGGGCAATGCAACGACCTTAAAAATGTTCAAGACTGGTTTCCTCGTATGAGGGCAGTCTTCTTTTTTTATTTTTTTACAAATTTGCCATAAGTCTGGGCAATGTTTTTGACTTCGGTCATGCTATAATTTTATTTCCACTGTTAATATATTAACCTTACTTAGAAAAAAAAAGGTTTCCCTGTTTCTATTTTAAACCTGTTTTTTGAAATACAGAGCCATGTTTATATGATTTTTTATAGTTGAAGCGCTACTGGGTGGTTTATTATATTAATATTTCACGGTCGAATTATGTTCATAACAATTGGAATGCCCACAATTCATAACAAATATTGGATATTTACTGTCCTATTTTAAAGTTTCATTTTTAATTTTGCCGAAGGATGGTGCCGAATTGTCGAGGAACCACCGGATGAGTAGCTGCTTCTCTTTGGTTTGGTTTTCTTACTTCGCGGCCCACTTAATTGGGCATGTTTTTTGCTTATATTATTGTGTTGTAACTCTGTTTTATTTTTGAATTCTGTAAACACTGTAATTGTCAAAGATATGAAACGATGGTTCCCTTGCGTGGGCAATGCAACGACCTGAAAAACGTTCAAGACTAGTTTCCTCGTATGAGGGCAGTATGTTTTTTGATTTTTTGACAAATTTGCCATAAGTCTGGGCAATTTTTTTGACTTCAGTCATGCTGTAATTTTATTCCCCCTTTTAATAGATTAACCTTACTTAGAAAAAAAAAAGTGTCCCTGTTTCTATTTTAAACCTATTTTTTGAAATACAGAGCCATGTTTATATGATTGTTTATAGTCGAAGCACTGCAGGGTGGTTTATTATATTAATATTTCACGGTCGAATTATGTTCATAACAATTGGAATGCCCACAATTCATAACAAATATTGGAGATTTATTGTCCTATTTTAAAGTTTCATTTTTTTTAAATTGAACCCGCCGTCGGTATACCGATGCTTTGTAAGTGTCGTTCTTCCAACGTTTTGAACGATTTCCATTTTCTTCGGCCTTGTGACATCCGTCGATATTGCGACAGTTCTTCCTAGCATCAGTATTGCGACGCTTTTGGAATGCGTCGGTATTGCGACACTTCTGGAAAGCGTTGGTCTTGCAACACTTTTATACGGCGTCGAAATTGTGACAGCTTAAAAATGTCGGAAGAGCGATAGTATAAAAACGTCGGAAGAGCGACGTTCAAAACATCGGACCAAATTTCGTCGGAATTGCGATAGTTTAAAAACTTCGGAAAAGCGACGGTATAAAAACTTCGGAAGAGCGACGTTCAAAACGTCGGACCACATTTCATCGGAATTGCGATAGTTTACAAAGGTGGGAAGAGAAACGTTCAAAAAGTTGGACCACATTTCGTCGGAATTGCGACAGTTTACAAACGTCGGAAGAGCGATGGTTTGGGAAATGTCGGAAGAGAGATGCTTTTTTGGAAGCGACAGAAAAAGTGTTGGTAGTGCGACACTTTGTCAAGGCATCGAAATTGCGACGTAATGGCGAACCACGTTTTTCCCATCCTCGAATTGTCGCTCTTGCGACGACTGTGTCGAAATAGCGACGAAGTGGTCGTCGGAAATTGGGCCAAATTTTCTTGTGTATATAACTGAAACAATGAAATTTTCCCTCCAAAAATTGCCTCCAAAATTTTTCGGTGAAATTTTTTGCTTGAAGTATGTCCCTCCAAAATTATATTTCTACAATTTATTTGAAAAATAGTTACTAAAATATTCTCTTAATATGGACCCTAATTTCGAATTAATTCCCTACACTTTTTTCTTTAATATTTTTTTTCAAACCAAAATATTTTTAATTAAATTATATAACATTTACTTCATTATAGATTTTATTTTTTTAATATTTATCATAGTTTTTATCCCACATCTACCCCGCCAAAAAGAAATTATGTTATTTATGCTTTATAAGAAATTTTTTTGTCACTATTCCTCACATAACATCAAAATTTCTCTAGGTTTAAAAGCTTGGAACGATTTTCTAGAGCAACAAAATTGTCAATGACAGATTCTCGCTTTTGAAAGGTTAGTTCTCCTTCTATTATTTTGAAAATTAGTAAATTGTTGAAATTAATGAGAGAGAAGTTCAAATATCACTTAGTAAATATTTAAACCCTTATAAATTTACCAGCTTTTACCGTTAAATTTTTTTAGTAGGCACATCCAAATAATGATAGAAAACCAAATAATATATATATATATATATATATATATATATATATATATATATATATATATATATATATATATATATATATATATATATATTAACATGGACATTGTGGATGGGCCCACCTAGTTAGCACATGGCCATTCTGGCACAGATGGGAGTGCCCATCGACCCCCTGGGAAAGTAGGGGAGCCGGTGGGCATGCCCACTCGAGCTAGGTGCTGAGGGTGGATGCACCCATGAGACAACGTCCGCCTGAGCCCGGGGGCTGCCTTGGGTGCCCTCGGGCTTGGGTGGACATCGCCTCGTGGGCGCGTCTTCTTGCGTAACAATGCCACATGACTGTTGTGCTGCGGGCGGACGTGAACACGAGGCAATGTCCACCTGAGCCTTTGATTTCCCCCCCTTGCCTGGCAGGGGGGGTGATTCACGGGATTGGGCGAACGCTGCCCCATGGGCACATGCACGAGGCGACGTCTGCTCGAGCCTGAGGGGGATGAAGCAAGCCCTCGGGCTCGAGCGGACGTTTTCCCATGGGAAAATTTGCCTCACAGCACAGTGCCCTACAGTTCCCGTGCTGTAGGCAGATGCTCGAGCCCAAGGGTGCCCAAGGCAAGTCCCTAGGCTCGGGAGGACGTCGCCTCGTGGGCGTGTCTTCCAACAGCACGACAGTCGTACTGCGAGCGGGTGCACTCACAAGACAATGTCCACCCGAGCCCAAGGCAGGGAGGCTGATTCTGAGAATCGGCCCTTTGGGCATATAATTTATTTATTTATTTTCTAATGGGGTCAGGGAGAAAATTTAAAAACAATTAATTTTTTTAAAAGGAAATTGTTTTAAATTTAGGGAGGCTGATTTTGAGAATCGACCCCCAAATTATAATTTTTTTTTTTAAGGGGGGTTGGGGAGATGACATGTAAAAAAAAATAAAAAATTGTTTTACAGTTTCTGTCGGGGAAAAAATGTAAAAAAATATAATTTTTTGTAAAATAACTTGTTTTATATTTTGTTTACATAAGATATTTGTTTTTGTGATTTACTAATTTATATGTCGATATCTATGCTTGTAGGAAAATGGAATCAAGGAAGGTTTCTGTCAATATTTCTGGACCAAAGTCAACCTTTGCATCATCTAAAGCTACAAGTGGGCCTTCAAAAATCACTACTGGACGAACAACACCTCAGTTAATTACTGAAAATGTAGGAGATGCATCCACAAAAGAAAATAATTTGGTTTCATTCTGGAAGAAATCAACAGAAGTGAATTGTTCAAAATATGCATGGTTTCTGAAAGATATAGAAGATGAAACTCTGCAATTATATCTATATTCTAGTAAAAATTTTGATGCTGAAAGTTATGACCTTGTGGGAAAATTACTATACCTATATATTCTTCCAAATACTGAAAATGTTTATATACTTTCAAAACCTCCCAAGTCACATGAGAAACTTAGATATTGTTGGGGTCCTCTGATTTGGCTGATTGGAAAGTCAAATGACAAAGGCAACATCAGAACCAAGCTTTAGAGCTCTAGGATCTAGCCCTCCTAGTCTCAGAGAGGGATCTCTGAATTGTTTGCACAGATATGTCTTGTTTTCTTTTAAGGGTTGATTTCAGGCTAGTTATTAAGTGCAATTTTGTTTGTTTGGGTTTGGTTGGTTGGACATGAATGATCTAGGAAGCATAGATAGAAAGGGGAAATATCAGAGCCATTGGGAAAAGGAGTCAAGAAGAAGTTATAACAAGCTCAATAAATGGATATGGGATATCAAAGGGCAAATCTAACTTGGCCAGTGGATCTTGGGTGTGGTGGATGAAATGAAATGGACATTAAGGATTTAGAAGGAGAAATAGAACTAAGGGAAATTAATAACCCTTAGTTATTTGTACTTCTCAAAAAAGGGAATTAAAAACATCATTTGAACATGAAGAGGCATTTGATAGATAGGGATAACCATGAATTATACAAATCACACTTCAGCAAATAACAATTTCAAGAAAAAAATTTCAAATGAAATCTAGGAGTCGAGGAACGCTCTATTTCATCCAAAGATTTCACCTTCAAGGAATTTAGAAAACATAAAAGATTCAAAAATAACTGTATCATTGAAGAGGGAATGCCTAAACATCTCCAATTACAATTATAAAGACCTTCAAAACAATTATCTTAGCAAGAACAAAGGGTATGATAAAAACATACCTCTTTGGCAGACTGTAAACAATGGTACTTTAAAGGGAGACTTCAGAAATAGTTTTCAAGTGGCAACAAGTAAGCAGGGAAAACCATAAATCATTCTTGAGACCAACTATTTGAACTATTTCTGAAATAAACAAGCATAAGGGTTCAAGAGAGCAATTAAGAATTCTCTAGAATGCCTCAGCAGAGAAAAACATAAAACAATGGAGAGTAAACAGGTCTAAGGTGCTTCTAGGAGACAATTCTTAGCCTAAAATTTTTACTCTATTGTAGTAGGAAATGATGAAACAGAATGGAAAATAGGAAAAAACATTAACAAATTAGAATACGTTTTTAGAAACCCCCCCAAAAAAACTTTGAATAGGTCATTCCTTTTTTTCAAAAACTATTTCACCTATATGGATTCACTTTTCAAAAATATTAGAATACATCACCAACAACCATGCCCAGGGATCCAATGATAGAGCCTTCTCATTAATAAAACATGTCAAAACATCCTCAATATTCCAATACTTCAATTTTTTCTTAATCTTCAGCCAGACTATGTACAACTTCAAAGAGTTCGAATGCCAGCAACCAACCCCTATTAAAGAGCTCCTCATAGAGTAGTTATAGAAGAATGAGGAGGTGGAACTCTTTTTAGGGTTCAAAATTTTATTAATTACAGAGTAAATGAATTCCTAGCCTTGCAAACTATGCAAGGCCTAAGGTAGGAATGAATTTCACTACTTCTCTGTTTAATAACTCTGTCTTTACTTCCTGAGGATAAACTAGGTGAAAATAATGGGTTTTAAGGCTTTCCCATGTCTTAAAATAACTGTTCTAACAGTCAAAAGATGTTCTGTCAGTGTGATAACTGTCGAAGTGTCTTTGTATGTGGAAATTAGGTTACAGGTGGCTTCAGATATTTTGATGAATTAATTGTTTTGTCCTGATGTGCTCAGGGCTCCCTGCCTTGTTGATCTTTCCTTGCCGACTGATTTAACTTTGATTACTTGTCTTTAAGCTGCTTTATCCATTTAACTCTGGATTAAGGTCTTTGATCTTCAATATTTTCTCTTTAACCCTTTTTGATCTTTAATATTTGATACTCTTCACTGTTTCATTCTGTACAGGTACTTTTCTTCATGCTGGAGGGTCTTCACACAGTCAATAATCACGATTTATCGACTTAAACTTGGAAATTCATCCCTTTGTCCCTTTCTGCATTTGATCAGGCCATAGAGGATTGTCATCCTCGGCCTGTGCCACCTTTTAATGACTGTGGGACGAATTTTAATATTTAGTCATTATGAAACCTGCACAGAACCACAAACCAGTTATAAAAAAACTGCGTTACTTGGTTAACTGCTTCAGAGGGCTTTGGCGGAGGCGGAGGAGCATGCAGAGGCTGTGGATGCAGCAAAAAATGGCCTCATGGTGAAAAACAATGAAAACTAGGGTTCAAAACTAATTTTGGTGCGAAAATATGCAAAGGAGGTTTTCAGGAACACCAGAGGTGGTATTCATGCCAAATTTGGGTGGTAAGTGGTATTAGGCTGAGCGGACACGATATGCGTTAGAGGTTGCCACGTGTCCGTTTGAAAACCGCTTATTTCACATGGAAATAGCGCGATCAGGTTATTTTATGAAATGAATGTGAAGAGGAGCATGGATCGTCTGATAAGAGAAATCTAGATCAATGACAGACAAAGAGCGTGATAGAAGAACTTGCGTAGTCAGGTGGGACTGGCGATGACGTCATCAATCTTGTCGGTTAGTCGGATAATCATATGGCTGGGTTAGATGGTCAGGTTTGATGCGGGTTGTTGGATGAGGGGCATCGTCGGTCTAGATTAAGAGTGGGGGAAATAATAAATGGAATGGTGGATGGAGGGGTCGATGTGGATGGCAAAATTGCGATGAAATAAGGACCATCCGATCATTGGAGATCAATGTCTGAGATCAGACGATGAAGGAGAATGAAGAGGGTGGGGTTGAAACGCGGGGGTAATGTGGGCCATTAGATAAATGGGAATAGACGACTATGATTAAATCAGGGCCACGCACATCGGGAATCCAGACAGACTGGAGGAAGAGATGTGGGGGGAGCGATTGCGATGTGTCGATGGAGCGAGAGCCATTAGATCTTAAACATGATCAATGGTGGAGATATTATCGGGGGATCGGCCATCGGCGGAAAAGAGTTCTAGGAGGTGAGAACTTGGACGTGGCGAAGTGCGAAGTGCCGATGAGTGATGGGCTTAGCGCTCAGTTATAGCGGCTGGGTCATATGGCAGAAAAAGGGGCTAAGGGCTTACGCGAAAGGTGCTTAAGGCCTGTTCTGTTAAAAGAGTGTTTTAAGGCCAAAATGAAGGTTTTTTGAGCCTGAAGAAGGGTTACAATAGGGGGAAAAAGAGGTTCAAGGTCAAAATAAAGATGATTTATAAGGTCTTAAGGGGTTTTTATGGGGAATGAAGGGTAAATGAAGGTCAAAGAGGGAAAAAAGGAGAAATGGTGGAAATGGAGGCTTGAAACAGTCTTTTTGAATCAGCAGGGCTTCTTTGAAGATTTTGAAGTGAAAACATCAGTGAAGGTAGGTTTCTTTGGACAGAGAAAACAACCAAGCTTCAAGAACTAACATATTAGCTTGAAATTGTTTCTTGAAGGCTGCAAAATGATTCTAGCCATCATTAGGTATAACAGAAATTATAGATGGCTAATAGTGGCTCCACTTGGGGAGGAAAAATGTCTTTTTAGGTGTCTAGAACCTCAGTTTATCAATCTATGGCTTTTAGCAGACCAGTGCCTCATCCATTTGGAAAAATATCTTTGTTTTCTTGCTGAAGTTCTGTGCAATTTGATAATTATTCCAATGACCTGCAACATGAAATTTCTTTAAACCACATCTCTACCTACCCAAAACTACTCGTCCTAGCATTTTTTCTTCTCTTGAGGGCACTTGGACTGGCATCTATTTTACATATTATTTTTTAAAACAGAAAGATAAAACTATCTAATGCTACCCTTATTTCTTCCAAGAGTCTAGATTAAACAGTTGGACTCTTCATTCCCTACCTAATCTATCTATTAGCCACGATTAAACTATTTGGCTGATTTTCATTTTCTATATTCTAAAATAGAAATTTTTGCACAGTCAAATCAGGATTAGACTGTCTGATTTGCTATAATGTCCAAGGCATGAGAAAAAAGCTACATATAGACCTTATTTTCAGAAAAATGAAACAAAACTCGGAAGACTTGAGATCTGAGAATAGTAAACATCCTTCCCTTCTTTTTCAGCTCTGATTTTGATCTTTTTGAGCTGTCCTCTTCTTCTTTTCCTGGTTCAAGTTTTTAGCATATTAGAACCAACCTTTTCTTTTCTTTGACTCAAATTTTGAGCTTTTTAGAGCCATCCTTTTTCTATCCTAATCTAATCTACTGATAAGCCAAGATTACATTGTTTGGAAAATCCATTTTCACTAACCTATCAACAGTAAATTGAAATTCTATTTAGTCATGATTAGGTTGTATGACTAAATAGAAGTGATTTCTTTCTTTTTGGTATAGGGCTGTACCTTTCTTGTTTTCGATCTGCCCTCTTTTTCTTTTTATTTTCTTTTTGTATTATTTATTCTTTTTCAAAGAAAAACAAAAACTAACTAAATGCTCATAGGCTAAGCTTATTTTATTTCCTATCTAACCTAATCTAAATAGGAAAATTTATATATTTAGTTGATGAACTCTCTTTTCCAATATAGCCAATCAAGTAAATGGTTCCATGATTGATCCTTGCCCATCTCCTTGAGCATGCTGGAGAAACAAGGCCACTCCCATTTCACTTGTTCTTTAGCAGCAGTGCTAAAAAATCTTATTGCTTTTGGTAATACACTGCTCCTAACAACCTTTATCTCTTCTTCAAATGTCTTCAAGAAATGAGCATAGGGATCCTTAAATAATGCCTAGTTATGAATATTTGGAAGATATTTTTCAACCAAGCTTAATTTTTCCTCCACTGGATCAAGCTTAAGATTCTTTTGAGAAAGAACTTCTTCCGCATCTTCATTATCATCTGAACTGGAGGAATCAACATATATTGCAGTGCTATCCTCTTGTAGTCATGGTATGCTCTGATTCAATGGACTTTACTTTGTGAAGAGATCATCATATTCTTGAGCAGGGGTATATTTTATCACCTCAACCCTATCAAGAGAAGGTTCCTTATATTCATCCTGCTCAAGAAACTCCTCTTTCTTCTCAACCTCATCATCAAAGCTGATAGATTTTTGACTCCCAATTATGTCAAAGCGATTTTTGATGGATTGGATTGGCTGATTGCTGCTTTCAAGCTGATGATAGTGAAGTGCATGACACCAATAAACTTTTGGTTGCCCTGCATGATTAGTTTTTGCTTGAAGCTCATATCAGACTGATCAAAAATTGGAAAATCATTAGTATAAACAATATCACCAATTAAACATATTGGGTTATTATTTTGTTTTTCTTTAAGCAGATCTACGATTTTATTTCTGGTTTAAGACAACAAGGTTTAGTAGGTAGATGAGCAGAAGTGTTTTGTTCCAATGAAAGCTCAGAGGCTGGATGTTTTCTTAATATCTGATCAATTTCTTCTTCTGTCAAAAGAGAATTTGGACAGAAACACAACAGTCCTCTTCCTCTTGTGTTGACTGATTGTGAGGCTGGATGTCTTCTTAAGCCTCTCCTAGTGAATCATTACTTGTTCTTGCAGGGAAACTTTGACGATTTTCTTCTATTTCCTGATCTTTTTCATTCTCAAAAAACTCTCCTTGATCTCTGTAATATTCAAGTTGAACAAGAGATTCATGAGTTGTTTCTAATAGGTTTTCAGGATTGCATAGTTCTCTTATGATCTGAAATGAATTAAAACATAAGGGCATAGTCCCTATACGTGCTGATTTTGCTTCTATTTCAGGCTTTGTGATTCCTTGGTGGCTAATTGTTTCCTCAACAAACTGTTCACTTTCTCTGTTTGCAGCTTGTTTGTAATGTTCTCTTATCAGTGAAACACAAGGTGTAGGTGGGTAGCTAGTACCTTCTTGACAATATACTTCATTCCTTTCTTTGTAATTTTTCTCATCGTAAATATTTAACTTATTGTTTATGTTTTGTAGCAGTTGAGTTTGTTCTTGACTAGGAGAAGGTATAGGTTGCTCAAGATAATCAACATTTATATCAGCCTCATGCATATGCAATCTTTTATCAACTATGTACATCATTTTTTTCCATTATGTCCAATAATGTATCTAGTTTCGATACTCTGTCTATACTTGAATCCATGTTTGTAAAATGAACGAGGTCACTGTGTCTTCTCAACCAGCTCAGAGTCTTCTACCAGTGGAGTCATCAGGTCTTTTGGAGTTATGGAGTCGCCAGGTGGAAGATTTTGGACTTTGTTGTCCACCTTCAGCATGATTTGGATTGCTCAATGCATTCCCAAGGGAGTTTACAAGGACTAGTGAATTAATAAGCCTATTGGAGGCCAATGGAGTCGCCAGGTGGAAAATTTTTAGCTTTTCTAAAGGTAAAATGTTTTATGGTCCACCACTAGTTTATTATTAAAACCAATCTGAAATGTTTTTGGGGTTTTCTGAGTTTCTATGGTTATTGAAGGACTTAGTGAGTCTACAAGATTTTTCTAGGCTATTATGTACTCAAAGGTCCCACCGTGATCGCCATTATGTTAGGGTCCTGTGATTTGGCTGATTGGCAAGCCAAATGACAAAGGCAACATCAGAACCAAGCTTTAGAGCTCTAGGATCTAGCCCTCCTAGTCTCAGACAGGTATCTCTCAATTGTTTGCACAGATATGTCTTGTTTGATTTTAAGGGTTGATTTCAAGCTAGTTATTAAGTGCAAGTTTGTTTGTTTGGGTTTGGTTGGTTGGACATGAATGATCTAGGAAGCATAGATAGAAAGGGGAAATATCAGAGCCATTGCGAAAAGGATTCAAGAAGAAGTTATAACGAGCTCAATCAATGGATATGGGATATCAAAGGGAAAATCTAACTTGTCTAGTGGATCTTGGGTTTGGTGGATGAAATGAAATGGACATTAAGGATTTAGAAGGAGAAATAGAACTAAGGGAAATTAAGAACCCTTAGTTATATGTAATTCTCAACAAAGGGACTTAAGAACATCATATGAACATGAAGAGGAATTTGATAGATAAGGCTAACCATGAATTCTACAAATCACACTCGCAAATAAAAATTTCAAGATAAACTTTTCAAATGAAATCTAGGAGTCGAGGAATGCTCTATTTCATCCAAATATTTCACCTTCAAGGTGTTAGCCCCCTATGAAATTTTCGACAAGCAAACAGGGGGCTAAATTGTTTTTTGAGTCTTCAAGGAATGCATTTCCCCTGAAAACACATCATCCTTGAAGCCTCCTTGTGCCCTGGTCCTTTGGTAAAATCCCCTCTGATGTTCCCATTGTAAAGCCTCTCTATTGTGAAGAAGAATGCCCAAAATGCCTCCATTTCCCTTATTTTATCTCCATTAAAACCTCTATTTCATCACCTTTTCTCCCCTTAAAATTCCCCACTTACCCTTTAAATCATCCCATCTCCCCTTTTAACCTCACAAATACCCTTTGTTTGGCTTAATAACCCCTTTTTCTCTCTACCGTTACCCCTCTTTAGCCTTAAAATGCATTGAAAATAGGCCAAAAAACCCATATTTTACATATACAGGCTAAGCCCCTTTTTGGCTAGCCCCCTTAAACCACTTCCCCACATGACCTGCGCCCAGGACCAAGCGCTTAAGCCCCGGGTGCTTATCGCAATCGGAGGTTTTGGGCGAGCACATTTCTTTGTTAACTTAAAAATTGCCAATGTGATTGGGCTTTGGCCTATAGACCCCCGCCGCGATCCCGACCGTTGATCGGTTAAGATCCGACGGTCAACACAATGCCTTACCGCGCCCCACCTCTCTCCTATGTGAAACCTTCTACGCTCATCTCCACCATCGATTCACTGTTGAATTGGACGGCCATCGCACCACCTCTCCAATCGCAATCAGAACTTCTTGCTGTGCCGCCCTTCCGATCCCCCGATTGGTCGATCCACGATTTGATCTGAGCCGTTGACCCCTTCAGATCCAATGGTACGGATCTCATCGTCCCCCGCTCATCGCCTTGCCTGTCTTCCCTTCCGATTGATTCTCCACTATTGATCCATCGCTCTGATCCTACGACCATCGCATAATCACAACATCGCTCCAATCGCAATCGCAAGTTCTTATATGTGTCACCCACTGCCTTCCCCGATTGTAATTCGCCGATCCAATCGTGACCATCCATCCAAGCTAGATCGATGAACCACATTTCATTGCACCTCTACCATGTTTCATTCATCAGACCTTTCCCATTATTTCATCCAATGATCCCCACCGTTGATCTCCTCCTGAGATCCAACGGTTCACAACTAATCGCCCTCCACCCGCCGGGTCCCACCATCCAAAGGTCCCGCTTTCATTCATTTTCATTAGTTTCTTCCCATTCCGCATGTTTTTCATCAGTTTTACACTGCTCCGCCACCACTTCCACAGGCCTCCACAACATTCATTCTGCCACCCTGGATTTTATAATTAATTTGTTTCATTGTGCAGGGTTTTCGCCAGAGTGGTATTTCACTCCGTTTATCATAATCGCAGTTACTGCAATTCAAAGCACAAAGAAGCCGTTACAGCGGAAAAGTATATCATCAAAAGAGATACATGGGGTTAATGCTTATTATTGAGTAATTAACGCTTAATCCCGCGTTCAAAGGAAGAAGCGTAGTGTGAAGACCAAAGAGCACACCGACGAGTCATATCTATGTTTGACATCAGCAGAACACTCTTCTCCATAAAGACACCTTCAGACAGTGTTCTCCATGCCTCCTCAAGCCCTTAAACAAATGAATACACTAATAGAAGTTTCTATGACTGTCATACAACAGTTATGAAGCATGGAGACCTTGCAGATTTTCCACCCAGTTCATTTATTTCAGAAGGCTAGCACAGAGCTCCAAACAGCCAGAAAGGACTTCAAGAACACATCCGAGGTAAATCTCGACCTGACAAAGACACCCGAAGCAGGCTACAGATTACATACAGCACTGCAGAGCCATTAAGCAGTATGGATGTGAACGCTTCCGCCATCCTATCTTAATGAAACAAATTAAATGTACACCTAACCTCACTATCACTCATTCTCCTACAAGAATCCCCAAGAACATACTGTAAAGGGGGGTTCGATTGTTGCTGTTGTAGTTGTAGGGATTCATTTTTATTGTTAGAACAGTTTTGGGAGGGAGTAGTAGAGTAGTTTTTAATGTAGTAGGCTGGGAAGAGAAAGTTCTGACAGTAACAACCATTGAGCTCAGTGTATGTGACTGGTTTTGCATCAATTAATCATGCAAATTTCACAAGATCTTGGTCTATTACTATTGGTGATGTTTTTATTATCACATTGATTTATTAAGTTTTCATGTTGTTCATTGGTCTTCTGGTACGCATCAGAAACCTAGCATAGGATTTTCCCTCGCATGGTACCCTATGTTTTTGCTCTCCCTACCTTCAATGTTTTCTGCTGATAGTTAAATTTGAGGGCGAACTCTCGTGGTTTAACCAGTGTAGCATATGTATTTCCTGCTAGTTGATGTGTGAACTGGGAGCTTGCTGCTTGGATGTTTTCTTGCTGGTGTCAAAGCAGAGAAGGTTAAAATTCCTTCTCCGATCTATAGACTCTAGCTTTGTGTCAAATAATGTCTCTGTTTTTCCCTTGGAGCATGCTAAAGCAGACCTGGAGTTAAATGACCTCTAGTCCGATCTATAAGCTGCCCCCTTGTGACTTCATTGAAATCTTCCTTTGAGTATGCCCAAGCAGGTCTGGAGTTAAATGACCTCTGACCCGATCTATAGGCAGAAATTGGGTTTCTTTCCTTATTTCACCTGCTTTCCTTATTGTTCCATTCCACCATCTATCTAAGAAGATTATTTAGTATAGATGAATTTCCCTTTGAAATTCTTGGTTAGTTGCTTGCAAGTAATCCCCTTTCATGACTCCATAGCCCAATGGAGGGCACATTCTTAACCTATCCTCTTTTGCCGAAACATCCTGCTATTTTGCTCCTTTCCTCCCATTACTTTCTCAGTCTATGATCTCATGACTCAGCCCATAAACCAACCAACCAAATCATTTTAAACCCCCATTTTGGTTCATACCTAGCCTAATACCTCATTTTGAGCTTCAAAGATATATCATTCTCTGTTTTATTGGAGAGATCCCTCTCCGGGTCCAGGTGGGCTAGATCCTAAGGCCCCAAAGTGGTTATGATGTTGTCTCATCTTTTGGTCTTGCCAATCTGGAAAAAACATGGGAACCTCAGCATAATGGTGACTCTACTGGGGAAGAGACCAATCAGCCTTGATTTGGTAAATCAATGTGGTGGACATTAAAATCTTAAACCCTCCACTTGGCGACTCCACAATTCCTAAATGATTAAAAGACTCCACTGGTGATCAGTAGGTCGCTGATTATCTTGGTTTCACGAGACTCCAATGGGAGACCATGTCACAGTACAACATCATCCATGCTAAAGACCAAGTCACTTCACCAATGGAAGACTCTGAGCAGTTTGCAAAATTGCATCCAAGTTTCATAGGAGAGTGTCGTGATACAATTTCAAGTGACTTGGCAGAACTGGAGGTGGAGGACCTTCCAGGGGCTATTCTTCTCAGCTCAAGTTTCAAACCTTGTGCTTAGGAAAGTTTTCTTAGAATTGGTGGTTGAAAGATACGAAGCTGAGATCAAACTCCTGAACTTACAAGAAAAATCATATCAGTTCAGAGACATGAGAGCCTTTTTGGAAAGTCTCCCTCCTCCTAAAAAAGAAGAGATTCCACTACGTTTTGAAGTACAAGAAGAAGATGATCCGGTTCTCAAGAGCCACATTGAAGACGCAGTGGAAGATGCAGAAATCAAAGCGGACCAGGATAAAGATAGCCTACTAGTCAGGGAAGGCCTGAAAGAAAAATGTGTACATCATGCGTTCATTGATCATGTGGCAGAATATATGGAGGCCCTGATTAGCTCAAATTCTCCAACATTAATCCTTTTCCAGGGCCAGATTCATCAGGAGAGGTCACCACTGATGGTGACCATAGTTTTGAAAAACCACCTGCAGAGCACCCTTTGGTGGTCTCTGATGAGCAGTCAGTTCTCCTATCCTTTTTTGTTACTGCTTGACTGGCTGCACTGGCATTATTGTATCACCTAAAAGCATAAGAGATTTCCAAGTAGAGTAGGGTAGATAGGAATCTAAAAAAAGCTTAGCCTGTGAGAATTTAGTCAGTTTTTTTTAATTTTTGCAAAATCCAACAAGTCAGACAGTCTTAACTGTTTTTCAATTTCTGTCTTAGAATGAAGAGAAGAAATCTGCTGGATAGTTTAATCCCAACAGATATTATATTAGGTAGAGAAACTGTGAGGCCAATAGTTTAATCTGGTCTCATGGAGTGATAAGGGTAGAAGTAGAATAGGTTTATTTTCCTGTTTGTAAAAAATTGATGATGTAAAGGGTCTGCAAGTCCAAATGCACCCAGAATAAAAAATGATAGGACTATATCGGGGTAGGTCTTTATTTGGGAGAATTTTTCTCTTGATTTGATGCCTTCATGATTTGTGGCAGCTGATCCAGGAAAGAAATGGATGGGTCAAGTACCCGACATCTGGCCTACACCAAAGATCATGTTCTGAATTCTTGACTCCTTCAAGAAGAAGCCATCCCCATGTGGAGCCACTGTTAGCCCCCTATGATTTTTTTGACAAGCAAACAGGGGGCTAAATTTTTTTTCGAGTCTTCAAGAAATACATTTCCCCTTAAAACACATCATCCTTGAAGCCTTCTTGTGCCCTGGTCCTTTGATAAAATCCCCTCTACTGTTCCCATTATAAATCCTCTCTGTTGTGAAGAAGAATGCCCAAAAGGCCTCCATTTCCCTTATTTTATCCCCATTAAAACCTCTATTTCATCACCTTTTCTCCCCTTCAAATTACCCACTTACCCTTTAAATCATCCCATATCCCATTTTAACCTCACAAATACCCTTTGTTTGGCTTAATAACCCCTTTTTCTCTCTACTGTTACCCCTCTTTGGCCTTAAAATGCATTGAAAATAGGCCAAAAAACCCATATTTTACATATACAGGCTAAGCCCCTTTTCGGCCAGCCCCCTTAAACCACTTCCCCACATGACCCGTGCCCAGGACCAAGTGCTTAAGCCCCGGGTGCTTATCGCAATCGGAGGTTTTGGGCGAGCGCATTTCTTTGTTAACTTAAAAATCCCCGATGCGATTGGGCTTTGGCCTATAGACCCCCACCGCGATCCCGACCGTTGATCGGTTAAGATCTGACGGTCAGCACAATGCCTTACCGCACCCTGCCTCTCTCCTATGTGAAACCTCTGACGCTCATCTCCACCATCGATTCACTGTTGAATCGGACGGCCATCGCACCACTGCTCCATTCGCAATCGAAACTTCTTGCTGTGCCGCCCTTCCAATCCCCCGATTGGTTGATCCCCAATTTGATCTGAGTCGTTGACCCCTTGAGATCCAACAGTCCGGATCTCATCGTCCCCCACTCATCACCTCACCTATCTTCTCTTCTAATTGATTCTCCACTGTTGATCCATCGCTTTGATCCTACGACCATCGCATAATCGCAACATTGCTCCAATCGCAATCACAAGTTCTTATATGTGTCACCCGCTGCCTTCCCCGATTGCAATCCGTCGATCCAATCGTGACCATCCATCCAAGTTAGATCGATGACCCACATTTCATCGCACCTCTACCATGTTTCATTCATCGGACCTTTCCCATGATTTCATTCGATGATCCCCACCGTTGATCTCCTCTTGAGATCCAATGGTTCACAACTAATCGCCATCCACCCACTGGGTCCCACCATCCAAAGGTCCCGCTTTCATTCATTTTCATTATTTTCTTCCCATTCCGCATGTTTTTCATCAGTTTTCCACTGCTCCGCCACCGCTTCCACAGGCCTCCACAACATTCCTTCTGCCACCCTGGATTTTATAATTATTTTATTTCATTATGTAGGGTTTTCACCAGAGTGTTATTTCACTCTGTTTATCATAATCACAGTTACTGTGATTCAAAGCACAGAGAATCTGTTACAGTGGCAAAGTATATCAGTAGAAGAGATCCAAGGGGTTAATGCTTATTATTGAGTAATTAACGCTTAATCCCACGTTCAATGGAAGAAGCGTAGTGTGAAGACCAAAGAGCAGACCGATGAGTCATATCTGTGTTTGACATCAGCAGAACACTCTTCTCCAGAAAGACACATTCAGACAGTGTTCTCCATGCCTCCTTGAGCCCTTAAACAGATGAATACATTGACAGAAGTTTCTACGAATGTTAGATAGTAGTTATGAAGCATGGAGACATTGCAGATTTTCCACCCAGTTCATTTATTCCAGAAGGCTAGTGTAGAGCTCCAAACAGCCATAAAGGACTTCAAGAATACATCTGAGGTCAATATCGACCTGAAAAAGACTCCCGAAGAAGGCTACAGATTACATACAACACTGCAGAGCCATTAAGCATTATGGGCGTGAACGCTTCCGCCATCCTGTCTTAATGAAAAAAATTAAATGTACACCTACTCCCGCTATCACTCATTCTCCTATAAGAATCCCCAAGAACATACTATAAAGGGGGGTTCGGTTGTTGCTGTTGTAGTCGTAGGGATTCATTTTGACTGTTAGAACAGTTTTGGGAGGGAGTAACAAAGTAGTTTGTAATGTAGTAGGCTGGGAGGAGAAATTTCAGACTGTAATAGCCATTGAGCTCAGTGTATGTGACTGGTTTTGCATCAATTAATCAAGCAAATTTCATAGGATCCTGGTCTATTACTACTGGTGATGTTTTTCTTATCATGTTGTTTTATTACGTTTTCATGTTGTTCATTGGTCTTCTGGTATGCATCAGAAATATAGCATAGGATTTACCCTCGCATGGTACCCTATGTTTCTTCTCTCCCTACCTTCAATGTTTTCTGCTGATAGTGAAATCTGAGGGTGAACTCTCGTGGTTTAACCAATGTAGCAGATGTATTTGCTGCTAGCTGATGTGTGAACTGGGAGCTTGCTTCTCAGATGTTTTCTTGCTGGTGTCAAAGAAGAGAAGGTTAAAATTCCTTCTCCGATCTATAGACTCTAGCTTTGTGTCAAATCTTGTCTCTATTTTTCCCTTGGAGCATGCTAAAGCAGACCTGAAGTTAAATGACCTCTGGTCTGATCTACAAGCTGCCCCCTTGTGACTTCATTGAAAGCTGCCTTTGAGTATGCCCAAGCAGGTTTGGAGTTAAATGACCTCTGACCTGATCTATAGGTAGAAATTGGGTTTCTTTCCTTCTTTCACCTTTTTTCCTTATTGTTCCATTTTACCATCTGTCTAAGAATATCCTTTAGTATAGATGACTTTCCCTCTGAAAGTCTTGGTCAGTTGCTTGCAAGTAATCCCCATTCATGACTCCATAGCCCAATCGAGGGCACATTCTTAACCTATCCTCTTTTGCCGAAACATCCCTCTATTTTTCTCCTTTCCTCCCATTACTTTCTCAGTCTATGATCTCATGACTCAGCCCAGCAACCAACCAACCAAATCATTTTAAACCCCCATTGTGCTTCATACCTATCCTAACACCTCATTTTGAGCTTCAAAGATATATCATTCTCTGTTTTATTAGAGATATCCCTCTCCAGGTCCAGGAGGGCTAGATCCTAGGGCCCCAAAGTGGTTATGATGTTGTCTCATCTTTTGGTCTTGCCAATCTAGCCAAAACATGGGAACCCCAACACAAGGAATTTAGAAAACATAAAATATTCACAAATAACTATATCATTGAAGTGGGAACACCTAAACATCTCTAATTACAATTATAAATACCTTCAAAACAATTATCTCAGCAAGAACAAAGGGTATGATCAAAATAGACCTCTTTGGCAGACTGTAAACAATGGTACTTTAAAGGGAGACTACATAAATTTTTTTCAAGTGGAAGCAAGTAAGCAGGGAAAACCATAAATCATTCTTGAGACCAACAGTTTGAACTATTTCTGAAATAAACAAGCATAAGGGTTCAAGAGAGCAATTAAGAATTCTCTAGAATTCCTTAGCAGAGGAAAACATAAAACAGTGGAGAGTAAACAGGTCTAAGGTGCTTCTAGGAGACATTTCTTAGCCTAAAATTTTTACTCTACTGTAGTAAGAAATGATGAAACAAAATGGAAAAAAGGAAAAAAAATTAATAGATTAGAATGCATCACCATCAACCATGCTCAGGGATCCATTGATAGAGCCTTCTCATTAACAAAACATGTCAAAACATCATCAATCTTCCAATACTTCGAATGCCAGCAACCAACCCCTATCAAAGATCTCCTCATAGAGTAGTTAAAGAAGAATGAGGAGGTGGAACTCTTTTTAGGGTTCAAAATGTTATTAATTACAGAGTAAATGCATTCCTAGCCTTGAAAACTACTCAAGGCCTAAGGTAGGAATTAATTGCACTACTTCTCTGTTTAATAAATCTGTCTTTACTTCCTGAGGATAAATTAGGTGAAAAGAATGGGTTTTAAGGCTTTCCCATGTCTTAAAATAACTGTTCTGACGGTCAAAAGATGTTCTGTCAGTGTGATAACTATCGAAGTGTCTTTGTAGGTGGAAAGCAGGCTACAGGTGGCTTCAGATATTTTGATGAATTAATTGTTCTGTCCTGATGTGCTTGGGGCTCCCTTCCTTGTTGATCTATCCTTGCCGACTGATTTAACTTTGATTACTTGTCTTTACACTGCTTTATCCATTTAATTGTGGATTAAGGTCTTTGATCTTCAATCTTCACACTTTAACCCTTTTTAATCTCTAATCTTTGATACTCTTCACTGTTTGATTCTGTACAGGTACTTTTCTTTGCGCTGGAGGGTCTTCACATGGTCAATAATCATGATTTATCGACTTAAACTTGGAAATTCATTCCTTTGTCCCTTTCTTCATTTGATAAGGCCACAGAGGAACGTCATCCTCGACCCGTGTCACCTTTTAGTGACTGTGGGATGACTTTTAGTATTTAGTTGTTATGAAACCTGCACAGAACCACAAACCAATTATAAAAAACTTGCGTTACTTGGTTAACTGCTTCAGAGGGCTTTGGTGGAGGCGGAGGAGCGTGAAGATGCTGTGGATGCAGCAGAAAAGGACCTCATGGCAAAAAACTAGGAAAACCAGGGTTCAAAATTGAGTTTGGCGGGAAAAGATGCAAAGGCGGTTTTCGGGAATACTGGAGTTGGTATTCGCACGGGATTTGGGTGGTAAGTGGTATTGGGCTAAGTAAACGTGATATGTGTCAGAGGCTGCCGCATTTCCATTTGAAAACTACTTATTTCGCATGGAAATAACGTGATCAGGTTATTTGATGAAATGAACGCGAAGAGGAGCATGGATCGTCCAATCAGAGAAATCTAGATCAACGGCGGAGGAAGAGCGTCACAGAAGAACCTGTGTGATCGAGTGGGACCGGCGATGATGTCAGCGATATTGTCGGTTAGCAGGATGATCATATGGTTGGGTTAGATGGCTAGGTTTGATGCGGGCCGTTGGATGAGGGGCATCGACGGTCCAGATTAAGAGTTGGGGAAAGAATAAAGGGAATGGCGGATGGAGGTGATCCGAAATCTGAGAACTTCTTATTTCTAGTATAGAGATGGACTGTAGGGGCATTTACAGGATATGTCACCTTTCAAAGAAAGGATGAGATCCCAAAGCTATGTGGCCCTTTACAGACTCTGCCTAAAGAAATAATAGAAGTAATCACTAATGATATGGAAATGAAACTACTTGTTTGGTGGTGCAAGGTATTCATTATCCATTAACTTATGTGTACAAATTGTTTAATGTGTTTTGCAATTGGAACAAAGTGCTTTTGATGTAATTTTGAGTCTTTTTGTGCGTAGGAGGCTTATTTCTTTTTTTTGTTTAACATCTTTAACTCTAAAAAGATACAAAAAATAAATCACAGAATATAACACAACATATGATAAGGTAGTTCACCCCTCCTGAGCTACATTTTCCACATCCAAGGCCCCCAAATGGGCATGTCCTTGATATATTAGATGCTCGAATTGGTTATACAGTGATCAGAAAGCCCTACAGGCAAAATAAGCTGTAGAAATGAGTTTAGAACACATAAAATAGTAAAGATAGGCTTTTGTTTCACCTCCAATGGTTAACCATAGCGCAATACAGCTCCAAAAATCCCTAGGCCATGATGGCTCTCCAAGATTATCTGCTGAAAAGTACCTCAAGATGAGCTCTGTTGCCTCTGAAACCTACACCATTGGCTCTAAAATGTTCAAAATACCCAAAATCAAAAAAAAAAATCGTTCCAAAAGGATATCCCTATCAAAAGTTATTGCCAAAACCATTTTTTCCCAATCTGGCCTAAACAAACTCCACCAAATTTGGTTTAACTGGAGTTAAAGTCAAAAAATGTGAAAAAATGACTGAATTAGGTGGAACCGGCACCAAAAATGGCAGACGGTTAGCGGTGGCATTAAAATTTTGTAAGATTGGTCACATTTCTTCACGCGGATTAACCATCGGCCTTTTGGTTAACAAACCACCGCAATAAACAAACTTCGAAGTTGAGATACACCGTGGCATAAAGTGTTAAAAGGTGTTGTCACATGTATGTTTGGCGAGCGGCTAAATTTTGCATATTGCCGTGCCCCCGGTCCAAAAGAATGTGGTCACGTTGAATTGGGGGGCTAGCCCCTTTAAACCTCCGCCCAAACTTATTTTAAACCATAAATATAATTTTTGCGCAACAAATGTTAAGAAATAAACCATAAGAGAGTTGGTTAAAGCGATTTGATGGTGGGAGTGAGGTCCTGGGTTCAAAACCCGCTGGAGCCAAAAAACATTTAACCGACCTTTGGGTCACGTGGCAGCCTACCATTGGTAAAAATTTTCGATAAAGTCAAACCAACCACCAATAGTTGAATGCCACTTGTCAAACATAGATTGGCCTAGGTGGAATATTCTAGGAATATTCCTTTTTTAATTCCTTTTTTAATTTTTTCCAAAATTGAAGTCAAACCTGGTCAAACTGAATTTTTGCAGTTTACTCAAAAATTCAAACTTGCATAACTTTCACATACAGTGTCAGATTTGAGTGTCGTTCATAGTGTTAGGATCGTATCGACGAGGCCTATCTAGTCACTCAGGTTCCAACCAATTTTGAGCAATTCCAATTTTGAGAATTTTTACAACTTAGAACATGATCACCTGATCACACCTCCCAATTGGGAAGCTTTTAGACCCACAAAATCTCTCTAAATACAGAAAATGAAGATGAGGAGATTGATTCTCCACTCTTACAACTTTGAGCCACTGAAATCTTCCTGACTTTATCAAATTGAGCTTCTCATAAAACGATAAATTGTTCCTTGAATTCACTGACTGACCGTTGCTAACATTGACTGAGTCATGACGCAAATTATTGAAATTTTCAGAACAACAACTATAATTTTTAGAAATCATACTATTTCTACAATGGTCAAACTTCAAAGAAGACTTAAAATAAAGTTCACCTTGCCAACTATTCACATGGCGAAGTTTTGTTGAATGAACCCTGTACTTGTGTCGAATCCCAACCAAGTTTTCTTGCCATACCAATCTGCCATTCTGAAACCAGCAATGACCCTTGCTAAACTGTGTGCCCTCTTTGCTTGCATGCCTTTCCATCTCATGGACTCTTGCACCACTTTGCACCGACACTTCGTTCTCTGCACCGATCGACACCAAAGGTACCTTGTGCAACATATTGTCATCTTCTTTCAAAGACGAACTGTTATCAGACTGAAACATACCATCATTTATATCAGTAATATCATGAAAAGGAAAATGTACAAAATCTTGTTGTTTAACCATTAACAAAGTCAGATTTTGACTTGCATTAACTAGCCTTTTCAATTTCCTTTCATGGACTAAAGAATATTCTAGCTTCTTCTTATGTGCTCTCACAATGTACTCTTTTCCATCCTTGAAGAAGTGATACTTATTCTCATGGTGATGGAAGATTGCATTTCTGTCATATAAATATGTAATACCCAACACAACGACTATAATGTTAAGCGGTAGTACATCCAATTCAACCCAATCAACATACTGAGCTGTTATGGCAAAGCGCAAGATGCACTTTCTTGAGACTTGTAATTTTTCATCCTTGCATATCCACCCAAGTGGATAAGGCTTTGGATGTGTAATTGTCTCAAGTTTCAGCTGTATGACCAAGTCTTCTCAGATGAGATTAGCTTGAGACCCACTATCAAAAAGTATGTCTATCTTTATGTGGTTTAATATTATCCTCACATGAAATAGCTCTATCCTTCTCATTTCATTTTGAGTTTCTTTGTGATAGTTTAATGTGTTAGAACTGGGATTTGTTTCTTGTACAACCTCTTTCCCATTTATGTTCTTTAATACCATGGCAATACTTTTAGTCTCATCACCTAATTCAGACCCTAAGTCCTATTCAACAATTGCAACAGTTTTTTCCTTTTCTTTGGTTTTGTCTTTGTTTTTATATTTCTCTGGTTTCAGCTTCGGATGAAGCTTCGAATAATGATCTTCATCGTGGTTTGTTTTTTAACAGTTCTTGCAAAATAATTTCCATTTTTCCTTTCTAGAGTTTGCAATCCTTTTTCTTCCTTTTCCTTTAAAATCACTACCCTCATTCAGTGCACTGAAAGTGTTTTTTCCTCTAGCCTCTAAATGCGTAGCTTGTACACAAACTTCGCCTAGACTAGTAGGATTAAACACAAGGATAGTATGTATAAGGTAATTATGCAAACCACCTATATACTTCAGAAAATTATCTTGACTTTTTAAGTCTACTCCTAACAACAGTGCTCTTCTCCCAAACTCTTGAGTGTATTCTTGAACACTTTGTCCTTTAAGCTATCTAAAGTTTTGCCAATTCATTATAGCCTTTTGAAGATGAGCAAGAGGATAAAATTTCTTCTTGATTGCAGTAATAAACTTAGTCCATGATAAAGAAATCTTACCATGTTTCTTGATTTCCTCCCTGGTTTTGGCTTCCCACCAAACCAATGTTGCTTCATCCATCCTTAGTGAGGCTAATTGTATTTTAGTGTCATCATCATGCAAATTTGAATCCTTAAATAGAACTCCAGTTGTCTGATCCAATTATCTAATTTCTCTGCATTAACATCACCATTAAACATCATCAATTCAAATTTGACATCAAGCTTTAACAAAGGATTTTTACCAATTGTTTTTTACTTATGTGACTTATTTACTGAAGTTGAAGAGGATGATGTTGAGGAAGAGGATGACGATGGAGATGATGGATCACCATTTCCTCCATTCTATTTCTTTGACTGATCATTACCCTTCTTTCCTCCCAAGGAATCCTCTCCTTCCTTTTGCTTTTTAGACCCTTCTCCAACAATCCTATCATTTCTTTCTTGATAGAGGATCCTTACCATTTCAGGCATATCCAAGAAAGCTTTCCGAAATATTCTTTCTTCTTCCTTGGGATCCATTTCTTCATGAGCTCCTTCTTCTCTTGAAGCCATGCTTGTAGCTACTTCTAGGGCTCTTAGAGGTGGTTCTCTAACCCTTCTTGGTTGTGGATTAGTTTGTGCACTAACCAAGTTTCCTTCACCTCTCTTGAGTTTTAACCTAGTCAACATCAAAACTTGCAAACAAATGATTTAATATTTGCACAAAACAAATGCTAAGTAAAAACTCTAGCTCAAAACCATAGCTCTGATACCAAATTGATCTGAAATGTGAGAACTTCTTATTTCTAGTACAGAGATGGACTGTAGGGGCATTTACAGGATATGTCACCTTTCAAAGAAAGGATGAGATCACAAAGCTACCTGGCCCTTTATAGACTCCGTCTAAAGAAATAATAGAAGTCATGTTATAACATCATTTCTCACCTTGACATGATTCATGATTGCTTCATGGCTTTATGGGCACCCATTCCTACAGACTTGGACAAATTCACTTAAAAACAGTGGAAAATCCTTCATACGCGACTATGCCCGTGTTTTTCCGCGTGTATACGCAAGTACAGCTAGACTTTTTCGCGTATGCCATTTTAATGATTAAAAAATATATAAAAATCCCTAATTTCGCGCTGGGTTGATGGTTACTCAGGTAGTTCAACCACCCCAGCCCGTGGCCAACTGTTTCCAACTGCTGAAACTACTTGGAGGGACTATAAAAGACCTCATATGTATGGCCTAAGGGAGAGAGGGAATTATTATTATTATACTCTGTTGGTTCCCTATCCAAGTCTGATTCCCCGTGCCTCCTGCACTTTCCCAGTTCATTTCAGGAAACCCTTGTTTCCTTGAGATACACATCCCTTTATATGTTATCTCGTATGCACTCATTTGGAAGGAGTCTTAGCAAGGCAAGGGCTGGACGGATCCGGACGACGGTCTGCGAAGGCCTTGGAAGGATCAGGTGATCTCTCCACTTACTTTTGTATGTAATATTTTTATAATACAGAAGTATCATGCTGTTCCCGAAGTAAACGTGTTAGTGTATGCTTTAATGTATGAAGAATATTTGTTATACAAGCATTCATGATGATTTATTTAATGTTTTATATGAATCTCACTAACATATAGAGTAGAAATATACTGTACAAATTGTCCTTTGTGCTGGTTTCTTCTTGTATTTCAGGTGAAAGAGGAAGGACGGTTGCAGGGAGTTTGAACTCCACGTGGATCTACTTCAAACGTAGGACCAACGGGTAAACCTCTCGTTCTGCTCTATTTCGTTTTCATGACTGTGCATGATCGTTTGAGTCTCTGTTCGTAATCCTTACAGCTGTGGAGGTTGAATCCCAACCAACCTCTAGGGTGTTAAATCTGAAAGCAGGAAGCGGCGACTCCAGAGGACCGAACCAGAATCTTTGGCACGGCATGTTGCTTTTGTATATAGTAGTTTTTGTTTTGTACATATCTGGTTGATTTTCGATCTTTGATGAGTTGGTGATGTTTTTGATCTGCTTTGGCAGGTTGTGTTGGATGTTATGAGTCATTTTGGTTTCGCCGATGGTGCTAGTAGACACACCCGGAACTTAGCTTCCGCGGCTTGGGTGCTCCATTATCCATCCGGTCAGCTGTTAATGTCAAGAGCAGTGTGCATTGGTCCTGCTTCCAATAATGTAGCAAAATACACTGCAGTGGTTCATCTACTCTCGGAGGCAATATCTTTGGGTGTTGATTCGTTGGTAGTTTTCTTGGACTCACAGCTGGTGGTGTCGCAGTTGAACAACACTTATCGGGTACGAGATCCAGTTTTATTACGATTGTTCTTGAGGGTACGTTTGTTACAAAGGTCATTTCAATTTTTAACATTCATTCATATTCCTCGAGTTGACAATTGGTTTGCTGACTCATTGGCTAATCAAGCTTTAGATTGGCATATTAATCATTCAATACAATAAAATCTAATCATCAAAAACATCATACATTTGATACATTTATCACATCACATCAAAATATCGCTGTATATATATCATCAGTATGTCAAAAAACTTTACAAAATTTTGGATCCATCAATACCGTACAAAACTTGGGCTTATGCCCCATCATGTTCAGTCTCAAAAAATATACAGTCATCTAATATGTAAAAACTATCTACTCCTGAGGACCCTGCCCAGCGTTCCTATAGAACATCACTGCGGTGGCCACACGGCGGAACAGTCTAACCCAGTCCCGGGGTACTCCTACAACCCGTCTCTGGACGGCTTCTGGCAAGTCCTCCACAGCAGCCAGAGGGATTTGGCGGGTCAATCCCTCCAAGTTTCTCTGCACGGCCTGGAGGGTCCTGTCAGAATCCGCTGTCTCTGCTTCACCTCTGCGGCGTTTGTGACGTGCTAGGCCCTCAGGACGAACTGGTCCAACATCTGAAACATGATCATTTTTCATTTGTCAGTCATTATGAATCCAATCCAAAAATATGTTTGTTTTTCATTTTCATACATATTTGAAAAATCCAAAAAAAAATCATATAAGTTAAAATTTTTGAAAAACTTACCGACTGCTCCCCATGCTGCACCGGGTGGAAGTACTAGATCTGGATCTTCTCGGAAATCCATCCCGGCATAGGGATAGTCATCCACTGCGATGATTTGTTCTCTCCACCATAAGAAGAACTCATCGTCCCAGGTGGTTCGGGGTACCTCGCTGCCCCCCAGTCTCTTCATCATGTCTGCCCAACGGGCGATTCTTGGGTCCCGAGGGCTGCTGATAGTTGAGATGACTTTGGGTCTCAAAGCTGAAACTCTCTCGAAGAAGAATGTAGTCAAAATGGTTCCATAGCCAAAGTGTTTTGTATGTGTTTTGCGAATGGAGGTCAGTTGTTGTTTCATGTTCAGTAGCAGGGCAGTACACCAATCATACACATGAATTAAGCACTCTACAGCTATGCTCATGTGCGTCCTGGACGCCTGATGCAGTGAGGCAGATCCTGCCACTCTGCCGATGGTGAATAGGAGGATCTTTATGTGCAAGTCCCTGATATCTCTGATTGCAATTTGTGTGCCAACTTTCTTGGAATTTTCTATGCAATAGATTTGGACATAGTCCTCCACGGTTAACCCTCCCAGGGGCTTTCCGTGCAGATCCACTGGGTCTCCCCTCCTGGAGAGTCCAGTGATGAAGTATATATCCTCCACTTCTATGCGTAGTGGCATTTGATCAATGATGAAACAATCCTGATCCGGTTCCCAATAATTTACCAGCATTTCAAGCAATCTCACATTACTTTTCATATTGGGCATTTTGAAAAATTTGAATAATCCACAGTTTCGGAGGACATTTTGTGCCGCGCGGTCTTCCATGACCTCTTGGTCTATTGCACTATGCTCGCGTTCCCTCCATGAGATTGTCATCCTGAGAAAATTCATTAAAATTTGCATTAGAAACTTCTTTTTGAGTTATGGACCTGCGCATACGCGACTTGTTCTGTGCACAGTCGCGTGTATACGCGGCTCCACTTCATCGAACCCGCGTATGCGCAGATACGCATTTTTTAAGAAGGGTTTCTAGGCAAAAATTCACTTAATTTTAAATTTTAAACGGACAAAATGATTAAGCAGGATGAATAAGGAGCCTACCTGAAGTTTCGCTGAATTCTGACGGTCGGTTGTTGCTGATTTGACGAAACAAGTTTTTAGCTCCAGAGCTCTTTTCCAAATCAACTATGCAATAATGAACCAATTGAGAGGTAATTTGTGTATTTATGGCTAAAAAATTGAAAATTTTCGCAAAAATTTCCTTGTGCTTATTTTTTCGATCTGTCTTATGCTGTATAACTCGATTGCTTGGAAGTGCCCAGTTTGGTATATTTCAGGTACATTTTGACATTTTCGAGATTTTTCCCGGTTTTTGGCCCATGTGTTCGGACTCTTCACGGCAGGTATATGATCTTCACTGGCATATAGGTTAGGGAATCACTTTCCGTTGCATCTTGCATTCTAGCCTCCATACTGATCACTTGCCTTAGGGTCGATCCCATCAGGTCATGAGCATTACACCCATTTCACTCGCCGATTTTTAATTCATGACTTGATGGTAGAGCCTTCCTTTACATGGGCTTCCTAGTTAGTTCCTCGCTATCACTTGTTGCCCATGCTGCTTTTTATGTAGGCTCGGGAGTCCTCTTTAGTCCCGCCATGTCTTTCGTGTTGAAGCTTCATTCTTCTCCTTCATCACTTATCTTTTTTTGGCTTATACCCTAGAGGCTCCCTGGTGTCGTTAAGTTGTATTACTGCATTGCATATTGGCTACTTGTTTATCCTGGCCTTTAGCCGGCTTCATTTGGACTCGATGTTTAAGCCAACTTTTGACCTTGAGTTTCTGTACAAGTTAACCATTGCATGCACTTAGCTATCACGACTTGACACCTTTGTACCCATGGATGGAACATTCCTCTGAGTATCACTGACCAGTTTTCGCCACCTTGCATTGAGCATAGGATTGTTCCAAACCCCGGAACTAGTGCATCTGCTTTCTTGATACTCGTTCTATCCATTGTACCATAGCATTCTTTTATTCTTTTTCGGGCTTATTATGAAAAATACAAAAAAATTAAATATAACAAAAAGAGCGGGAACGGGATGTATCTTCGTTATTTCGATGGCAGTACAGAGTCAGTTTTGTCGCCCTTGAACAAAGCACATATACTTATATATATTTCCTTCATTTGGGATGGTTCTAGTTTGACCTAGGTTCGGCCTTTACCATGTTTCACTTGTCAGTTCTCCCCCGGTTGGTTATCTCTTCCAATCATATGGAGAGTTTGTTTTGCCTCCTGCAAGACAGACTTATACAGTGTCACTTTTTACTGCCATGGTCATCACAGAGTCGTGCTTTTGTTCAAGGAAGTCTAGCGTGAGTCGGCCATTCTACGGTGTCTCTTGACTCATTATTCAGTCGGCCTTCCCGGTCTTGTCAGTATCATGTTCTATCACATCAGATGTTTTGATCTTCTGCTCGTGCTGGTTTGAGAAGGTCTCCATTGACTTCTTGCCGGCGGGTTTGTCTCTTATCGACTACGACACATTGCTCTGAGAGCAAGCCTAGAGCCGCACCTTGGGCCTATTTTCATCATTGATAGGTGACCTCGTGCTCAGCATTTGATCATCATCATGGGTCTTTGGCTGAGTGGTTTCCCCTGTGTTCGACGTCAGCACACATTATCACACTTGGGATTCGTGCAGTACCTGGATTTCCATTTGACCCTATCGGTGGATTTCTCGCCTCTGTGTCAGCTTTCATTATTGGTTGGTTCGGAGGGTTTCTTCCGTGCGCTAGCTTCATCTTGTGCACGTCGGAAACGTACTTCGGTTTTGGTTCCATCACTCTACTTCGTCCGATTCCTTCCAAATCTTGGCCTGCGGGTTACACTCGCGCTGGACCGATGTGGGATGCCTTAATGCCTTCCTTCCAGCAGATCTTTTCCCATCGACTCCAACTCATTGCTCTGGGAACAAGATCTAGAGTCTTTTTGTCAGTACCTTAGGGTTTGCAGTCATCAGTGGCAGACTCTTCGCTATCGACAGTGAGGATTCATCATTGCCTCCTGATTGGTAGATTCTTTCAAGTGTTCGACTTCAACTCATTCATTCACACTTGTCAGATTGTACTGGGGAACCTTGACACTCATTATCATTATCGGTGGGTTGTCTCGCGTTGGTTAACGGGATACATCATTGCCCGGTAATCCAACGATTTCTCACATGGTCGACTTCAGCTCATTTATTCCCAGTGTGTAGAATTGTGCCGTTGTGATCGGTGAAGACCTCGGGTTGCATCAGCATTTCTCGGTTCACTGTTGACAGTCCTTTCAGTTTCTGCCAGTGTTGCCGTCCACCCTTATATGTTGCGGTTCAGCACAGCAGCATCTTATATGTTGATCCCCGAGTTGCGTGATTGTACCGTTTGATCCGCCTCTTATGATCCGGTACTTGGAGATTCAGTTACTTGATCAGACATCCAGTTGCACTATCTTTGATACTTGGACATTGATACAGACTTGTCTTTCCGGGCCCTGCTCAGATGATTCACTATGTATTTTCAGTTCAGTTATACTTGTATACATGTTGGATCTGTTCAGTACTTTCTATATATATGATGTATTTTTGACTGAGCATGGGTATGCCCGCCTCAGCATGTGTTGACTCTCTGGTTTCTTTCATTGGTTTTTGGCAGGCTGAAATCTGGTGAAGTCCTCTCTTGTTCTTGCGAAGTTCTTTCTATGTGCATAATACATTTTGGCCATCATGTACCCCTTCTGACCTCATATATTAGGGGGCATATGTTATAGCATCATTTCTCACCTTGACATGATTCATGATTGCTACATGGCTTTATGGGCACCCATTCCTACAGACTTGGACAAATTCACTTAAAAACGGTGGAAAATCCTTCATACGCGACTATGCCCGTGTTTTTCCGCGTGTATACGCGAGTACAGCTAGACTTTTCCGCGTATGCCATTTTAATGATTAAAAAATATATAAAAATCCCTAATTTCGCGCTGGGTTGATGGTTACTCGGGTAGTTCAACCACCCCAGCCCGTGGCCAACTGTTTCCAACTGCTGAAACTACTTGGAGGGACTATAAAAAGACCTCATATGTATGGCCTAAGGGGAGAGAGAATTATTATTATTATACTCTGTTGGTTCCCTATCCAAGTCTGATTCCCCGTGCCTCCTGCACTTTCCCAGTTCATTTCAGGAAACCCTTGTTTCCTTGAGATACACATCCCTTTATATGTTATCTCGTATGCACCATTTTGGAAGGAGTCTTAGCGAGGCAAGGGCTGGACGGATCCGGACGACGGTCTGCGAAGGCCTTGGAAGGATCAGGTGATCTCTCCACTTACTTTTGTACGTACTATTTTTATAATACAGAAGTATCATGCTGTTCCCGAAATAAACGTGTTAGTGTATGCTTTAATGTATGAAGAGTATTTGTTATACAAGCATTCATGATGATTTATTTAATATTTTATATGAATCTCACTAACATATAGAGTAGAAATATACTGTACAACTTGTCCTTTGTGCTGGTTTCTTCTTGTATTTCAGGTGAAAAAGGAAGGACGGTTGCAGGGAGTTTGAACTCCACGTGGATCTACTTCAAACGTAGGACCAACGGGTAAACCTCTCGTTCTGCTCTATTTCGTTTTCATGACTGTGCATGATCGTGTGAGTCTTTGTTAAGTAGTACGCCCCTGCTCTGTGGAGGTTGAATCCCAACCAACCTCTAGGGTGTTAAATCCCCGAAACAAAATCACTAATGATCTGGAAATGAAACTACTTGTTTGTTGGTGCAAGGTATTAATTATCCATTAAATTATGTGTACGAATTGTTTAATGTGTTTAGCAATTGGAACAAAGTGCTTTTGATGTAATTTTGAGTCTTTTTGTGTGTAGGAGGCTTATTTATTTTTACTGTTTAACATATTTAACTCTGAAAATATATAGAAAATAAATCAAAAAATATAACACATCATATGATAAGGCAGTTCACCCCTCCTGGGCTACATTTGCCGAGACCAAAGCCCCCAAATGGGCATGTCCTTTCTCTATTAGATGCTCAAATTGGTTATACAGTGATCAGAAAGTCCTACAGGAAAAATAAGCTGTAGAAATGAGTTAGAACACAAAAAACAATAAAGATAGGCTTTTTTTTCACCTCCAATGGTTAACCATAGCCCAATACAGCTCCAACACTCCCTAGGCCTTGATGGCTCTCCAAGCTTCTCTGCTGAAAAATTTCTTGAAGATGAGCTCTGTTGCCTCTGCAACCTATACCATTAGCTCTAGAATTCTCAAAATACCCAAAATAAAATAAAAAAATCTTTCCAAAAGGATCTCCCTATCAAAAGTTATGGCCAAAACCATTTTTTCCCAATCTGGCCTAAACAAACTCCAGCAAATTTGGTTTAACTGGAGTTAAAGTCGAAAAATGTGGAAAACTGATTGAATTAGGCAGAACCGGTGCCAAAACTGGTAGACGGTTAGTGGTGGCATTAAAATTTTGTAAGAGTGGTCACATTTCTTCACGCGGATTAACCGACGGCCTTTTGGTTAACAAACCACCGCAATAAATAAACTCCAAAGTTGAGATACACCGTGGCATAAAGTGTTAAAAGGTGTTTTCACATGTATGTTTAGCGAGCAGCTAAGTTTTGCATATTTTCATGCCCCTGGTCCAAAATAATGTGGTCACATTGAATTGGGGGGCTAGCCCCTTTAAACCACTGCCCAAACTTATTTTAAACCATAAATATAATTTCTGCGCAACAAATGTTAAGAAATAAACCATAGGAGAGTTCGTTAAGGCACTTTGATGGTGGGAGTGAGGTGGGTTTAAAACCCGTCGGAGCCAAAAAAAAAAATTAACAGACCTTTGGGCCATGTGGCGGCCTCCGGGCCTCCCACGTGGCAGCCTACCATTGGTCAAAATTTTCGAAAATTCAAACCAACCACCAATAGTTGAATTCCACTTGTCAAATGTAGATTGGCCCATGTGGAATATTCTAGGGAATATTACGAGGAATATTCTAGAAATATTTCTTGGAATATTCCTTTTTTAATTTTTTCAAAAATTGAAGTCAAACTTGGTCAAACTGAATTTTTGTAGTTTACTAAAAACTTCAAACCTGCATAACTTCAACATACAGTGTTGGATTTTAGTTCCGTTCATAGCATCAGGATCACATCGATGAGGCCTATGTGGTCACTCAGGTTCCAACCAATTTTGAGCAATTCCAATTTCAGCATTTTTGCAACTTAGAACATGATCACCTGATCAAGAGGGGTCGATGTGGATGGTGAAATTGCGATGAAATAAGGACCGTCCGATCATTGGAGATCAATGTTTGAGATTGGATGATGAAGGAGAATGAAGAGGGTGGGGTTGAAATGCGGGGGTAATGTGGGCCGTTAGATAAGGGGGAATGGATGGCTATGATTAAATCGGGGCCGCGCACATCGGGAATCTAGACAGACGGGAGGAAGAGATGTGGGGGGAGTGATTGCGATGTGCCGATGGAGCGAGAGCTGTTAGACCTTAAATAGGATCAACGGTGGAAATTTGCTCAAGCGATTGGCCATCGGCGGAAAAGAGTTTTGGGAGGTGAGAACTTGGACGTGGCGAAGTGCGAAGTGCCGATGAGCGATGGGCTTAGCGCTCGGTCATAGCGGCTGGGTCATATGGTGGAAAAAGGGGCTAAGGGCTTACACGGAAGGTGCTTAAGGCCTGTTGTGTTAAAAGAGTGTTTTGAGGCCAAAATGAAGGTTTTTTGAGCTTGAAGAAGGGTTCTGATATGGGAAAAAGAGGTTTAAGACCAAAATAAAGATGATTTATAAGGTCTTAAGGGGTTTTTATGGGGAATGAAGGGTAAATGAAGGTCATAGAGGGAAAAAAGGAGAAATGGTGGAAATGGAGGCTTGAAATAGTCTTTTTGAATCAGCAGGGCTTCTTTGAAGATTTTGAAGTGAAAACATCAGTGAAGGTAGGTTTCTTTGGATAGAGAGAACAACTAGGCTTCAAGAGCTAACATATTAGCTTGAAATTGTTTCTTGAAGGCTACAAACTGATTCTAGCCATCATTAAGTATAACATAAATTATAGATGACTAACAGATATAATTTTTCATTTTCAATGTATAACACGGGGGAAGATTCTTCAAATATATGCAAAAAAATTGTACAAAATATTGCACAAAATATTGTGAGTATTTTTTTATTTACACTTATATGTTTTGTGTTATTCAAACTGTATCATTGTATTTTTAATAACTTAGTTAATATTGACATATTATATTTTATTTTACAGTATTTTGCTGAGGGAATTTCAATTATGTTGGGGGGAATCTATTATATAGAGAGAGATATTATGAATGTTGTCTCCATTTTCTATGAACATGAAGAAGAAGATATGGGAAAGAAGAAAAAAAAAAAACTTCATGATGCTACAAGATTATATCAAAGGGGTCAATCTAGTAAAAGTAGACATGCTACTTTTCAAAATGAGGAAGTTGAAGCTAAAGCTGAAGATGAAGAATGCATTGCCATATCCGATGATCAAATGAGAACTGATGTTAAAAAGGAGAAGAGCCATAAAAAAAACAAAAAAAATGTCCAAGAATGTCTCCCTTCTAGTTGATGATGAGGAGATTTTTTTGGTTCAATAAAATATCATAACCAATAGGAAGAAGAAACAAAAAATTTATCATTCTGAAAAAATTATGGACAACAGTGAAGGGCCCAGAGAAAAATCAAAAGGAAGCAGGGAAATAATTATTCTAGGAGCTGATTTAGTGGATGGCGTTATTAAAACAAAACAAAATTCCATTTGACATCATTTGGCGAAGACACATTTAATTGAGGGTGGTCAGTTATTCAACTTAATGTCATTCAAGTTTACAAGCCAGATGCATGATAATTCAAATATCAAATTAGAAAGCCACACCACTTGCATGTTCACAATTTGAAAACAATGATGAGGTACAACCATTTTGTTGTTGATTATGTTCTTTTTGTTGATCCAAGTCAGGTTCCTAACAAATAATCATTGGAAAAGTCAAAATGTTTTGAATAAAAATATTATGTACTTGGGGGCAACCATTTTGTAGAAGCTCAAAGGAAATTGATGGAGGAATATCCCAATAACCTGCGTTTTGAAACAATGAAATTTATTATTTGTGCTGGTTTAACAGATATAAAAGAAATGTTTTTGGCATGGGATCATAATTCAGATAATGAGTATAGGATATCTATGACTTTAATCCAAAGGGTTAGATTTATTCATAGTGAATTTGAAGAAAAATGTGGTGGTGATAAGACAAAGGTTGATCATGCATTCCAGAAGGAATGTTGAATGGAAATCGGTTATCAAATCAAAGAAAAAATAATTTCAAAAGGTGGAAAAGTAAATTATGAAATATTCATAGGTATGGATAACATTTTCCAGTTGGAATTTAGAATTGGTGAGATATGGGAATTGATTGATCAAATTTTTGAGTTGTGGGAGAACATTGGCATCAAAAGTCAGAAGGTCAAAAATTCTAAACCATTGATATGTACCAGAAATAAATTAGGTCCTGACATGAAGCTCCTTCCATAAGATATGACTATCACACCTTGGAGATCAATGCAAGGAGTGAACAATGAAAAACTTGTCAAAACAATATTATGTCGTGTAAAGTTAGGAGAATATCAATGGAGGAAATGTCTGAGGAATTTCTAAAGTAAGTTTTTTATTTTTACTTATTGCTGGATTATAAGTTTCCATTAAATATAACATTGCTTTTGGTAGTATTTGTTATACATATCACTATATTAACATTGTTTACTTTATTTATTTAGTCACAAGGTTTATATGAGAATACAAGAGAAAATGGTTAAATTGTTGAATGAAGATAGTTTGGATGATGTTGTACGCAACTACCCAGATTTAAGTTCTACATCAGTGCTAAAAGATTTTTATATTGCATTTAAAAAGGCATGCTCATCCATACATTCATTTCTATTCATATGTATATTATTTTATTAACTTATACATATATTTGTTTATTTTATTAAAGATTAAAAAGGATGCAAATGGACCACCAACTAGTTTTAGAAGCGTTATTGAAAAAATTAAAATGGAAAGGATGAGAAAACAATGTCTTAGTGATGTTGAACTTGATTTTAGTCTTAATAATTTCATTTGGAATGAGATCCACACTATCCAATATCAAATAATATTAGGTGATTGTGAAGACATTGCAAAACTCATACCTAGAAGGGTTTATTCCCTAATTATTGCAGATATTCCTCATGGTATCAATATCCCAAACATTGAATATGATAGTGACCATTATACTTATCAAGCATTTAGTAAAGTGGTTGCAGGATTTCTAGAATTCAAAACATCACCATTTTGAAGATTTGTGACATTTCATTCAGACACACAATTGGGGTTGTTATTATCAAGCTTCAAGGGAAAAGAAAAGTCAAGGATGCCGCTTACATGGTAAGACATTGAAATTGTATGTTTGATTAATTTAAAAAAAAAAATCATTTATGTACAAGTTAATTGAACTTTTACTATTTCATGTTACAGGCAAAAGTCAAACCTTATTTTTGGTGGAAATTAGCCAATTATAAGTGATTGTGAGTTCATTTATGTTGAAATTTGGACAAAGGATGATAGCTATAATCCTATTATTTTAAATCAAGTATATGGAAAGAGTCATATCCAAGTATTGGTCAATGATGTTGTTGTAAAAAAACTAACATATGAAGATAAAGAAGAAAAAGGAGAGATAGCTAACATATATAAAAACCACATTCATTAATTAACTATATTTTAGATTTATGTTCAAATGAAGGAGATTGGGTTTTGGATTTATTTTCAGGCTCAGGTAAGTTTTATTATATAAAAATGAATTTCACTATTTAATTTTTTAATTTTTTTGTGTTTATACTAATTTACTAAATTTTTTCTTTTGTGCTTGATGATTAGGTACAACACTAGCATGTTTTTTACAAAAAGGAATAAATTTCATTTCCATTGAAAAAGGCCTAGTACAATGCAAATTTATTCAGCAAAGAATTAATGCTCTTCAATTTCTTCCAGATGCAATGTAAGAAGTTGGTTTGAGAAAAAGAGATTTTAATGAATCCCGTGTGGAAAAAAAAGCAAAGAAAACTCAACCACCATTAGATGGAATGATTGGAAAGGCATACTTTGGGACATTCGCAGACATCAGAGATCCATAAAAAGAGGAAAATGATGAAACTGAAGCCAATAATGAAAATATTGTGGAAGAGGACAATAATGAAAACTTGAAGATGAAGATTTTGGGTTACATGATATTATTGATTAAGTTTTAGTCAAGATTCCAAATGAAACTAATTTTTTGTAACTGTTAGTATGAATCCTTTGTCGAAGTGTACGAAAAATGACCACTTTAGCTACGCAAAACTAATAGCCCTAACAACAAAAGTGGTTGCCAATATCTTCAGATTTGCAGTTAGTTGATCAAGAAAAGAGCTGCAAAAAACTAGATCTATGCATGGAAAGACATTAAGCAGTAAAAATAAGGGTTTGCTCCGTAAACCAATAGACAAGACAAGAACAATTTTTGAAAGAATTTTTGTATTAAGGGCACCTGGGAGGAAAACAAGAAGGCGTATCCAATTCTCCTCAGTGGGATGGGTTCTTGGAAGTCTTCAACACTTCAGATCTAGAATCTCTCTCTTTTGTTGGTGTAGAAAACCCAATGCAAAGAATAGAGCTCAAAGGGAGTTCACAGCGCAAATAATGGAAAAATGTGACCAAGTGTATAGATCCAGAGTGATCTAATAGGCAACAAAAGGTGAATAATGGTAGGAAAAACCCTCCTATTTATAACAAAATATTGGGTCATTCTAGATCTTGGTGCATGATTAAAATAATGTTAACCAAATCTAGATCCACCTTTTATGGAATATTTTATTATATTTGTTGGAGGGAAAAAGTATTTCACTTGGGTCAAATCCCTTTATTTGTTAATAATAAATAAATAAATGATTTATTTATCTTTTTAAGGAAGTGGTTGAAGGATAATTAAATAAATAATGATTTATTTAATTATTTGTGGGTGATTTGATCATATTTAACAAGGAATATTATCTAAATAAGATTTAAATAATTATTCCTAGAAAATAATAAGATAAATAAAGGTTTATCTAATTAATTTCTTTGTTTTTGGGTTAAACATGACTAGGAATAATAATTAAATTATGGTTTAATTAATTATTCCATGAGAAAAATCAAACAAATATAGGTTTGTTTAATATTTCCTTTTGGGGTTTCCTGTTTAGACCATAAACAACCTAATAAATGTTGTTTATTAAGTTATTTAACATAGTGAAGGCAATTTTACTTAGGGTAAAATTGGTCTTACATGGTGTACTTGGGTCCATCTAATGATAATAGGTTAGATGACCAAAAAATGGTGTAACAGATTGCCCCCCAGCATATGAGTGTTAGGAGCAAATCGTATGACCGAAGTATGTTGTAAGAACTCAATCACCAGACAAAAAAAGGGAAGTCAGAGAGAGAAATGAAAGGTAGATAGTGTGATGAAGAACTAGACCCTGAGGAGACGAGACTCGCAGGTGCAACAAGTCTCTTTTTATGAGAGGGTACCTGTGCTGAAGGCGGCGGGGGAGGCATACCTATGCCCACCGAGACAAAGTACAAAAGAATAGTGTGTCCAGTAAACAAGGGACCGAACCATAAAGTACAGCCGACATAATCATGAGCCAGATAAAAATACAATGAGGAATCCCACATACATGTTGTGCCTGGGATAACAGCCAGGACTTATACAATAATATCTGAGTACATGAGATACAAGTACAACCCAAATGCCCCCTGTACATGGGTAAGAGCTCACAAAATCTGACTGATACATGCAAATCAAAGAGGCGCTGCAAGTGGCTAAGGCCGACATCATCCAATATCTGGAGTTGCATCGAAGGCTGCAAGGAGGAGGTCATCCGGGCATGTGGGGGGCTACCTGCATGGCCACCCCCTCATGAGGGTTGAGACAGCTCACACACACCCGGGAATCATCAAGAGCTGCTGCTATATCACTGAACCATCAAGTATACGGATCTCGGTCATGCTGAAAGGAGCTGGAGTGGAGAAACAATCAAGTCAAAGGGAAATGAGAGATCCCTTTTCCTGATCCGAGGCACCGAACAAGAGTGGAAGCTGGAACCAAGGTACACCGCCCTCTAGACCTGGCTTCTGGAATGAATGAGCTGATGTCGACAGAAGGAGGTTCGCCATAGGTGAGGCAATGAGAGATCCTCAACTAAGGCACAAGAGAAAATAGTAGAGCGACGGACAGACTGACACTAATGATGATGGTGAAATGGAAGGGATTGAGTAGCGAATGGACGACTTCCCTTGTTAGAGCATAAAGGGCATGAATGACATGGCAGCGACTGACGCAATATCATAAGGGATAGGGGACAGTGGGACTGAAGGCCATAATGTGCGACACAAGAGAGAGACCAAGCAATGAAGGATGGAGGGCTATAGCGGGGTACAAAAGGACTCGGGATAGACTCCATGAATGCGATGATGACTCAACTTGGATGCTCTAAACAAGGGTGACTCGATGGTGCTGCCACACAGGAAAGGCCCGATGGGGGACCATGAAAACATGAGTACAAGATGGTAACTCATGACGAAAATCGACACGAACAAAGACAAGTAAGGAGGCAAAATGGTGTCCCAAGTACAAGTGTTGTAAGTGAAGAAATGCGATTTTAAGGAGAGGTGAAGTGACCCTTCTTGGACAAAATGTGTCCCGGTGAAGTATCAAATCACAAAAAACTAATAGATACCCATTTTAGGGCTCGGTGAGAACTTTCCAACGGTGCAGACGGTTTTTCAAACAGGGCTACGGTATGGTCGCAGCAGTCGAAAGAATAAACAGGGGTTCTCTTTTAATAAGGCAGTTTTCCCTTCAAATTCACTCATTTGCTAGTGTTGTTGTGGTGAATGTAGAGAGGAGAGAAGGCCCTAAATCTTGCGGCAAGCGTAGCGGACAAACCGACCGTTGGAATCGAGATCTGTCAGTTGCAGGTAAGAGGCCTAACCTTACTCTTTCATTTTGATGGATTGAAAGTTCAGTTTAGGGCCCAAAATCTCAGTAATAGACCCTCCTTCATCTCTATGGCCGGGTCACACTTTTTGGGCCAAAAAGTGAGACCTGGGAAGCAAGTTTCAAGGCAAAAACTGCGACTTGTCCCAAAATTGGGCAGAAAACTGCGACCTGGGAGATGAGGGGGTTTTGGTGCTGTTTTATGGTTGAGAGTTGGATTTTTGTGTTTGGTTATGGTATTCCCAATCTGTATGCTGACAAAGATGATGTTTTTGTGCAGATATGGCAGATTTATGGGTTAACTGGAGAGAGAGAGACCTGGGTACATTACGGGCAGAGATCCAGGCAGATCAGGGCGTCCGTCATGTGTTGGCCAGGTTTGGGGTTCTAAAGTTTTTGGAGAACCCTTTGATGAGATCAGGAGAGCCTTTATTGGCCCAGATTATCAGTTACTAGGATCCAGAGCATGAGGTCTTTGCAGTGCAGGGGCACAGGATCGAACTGACAGTCCAGGATGTGTATTGACTGACGGGTCTCCCGCCACTGGGGATGGTGGGAAACACACAGCCAGTATTACTGCGGGGGCGGCATATCATGGAGTTTGTGGAGCCGACACGGCCGCCCACCGAGTGTCAGCAGCCGAGGGGACCTCGGACACCGATCGGGGGATCTAGTAGAGACTCAGAGACCCTGCAGACGGCACGGCACCGTGCCGCGTATCCTCGGGCAACCAGAGCGCTCCATCACATCACCGCGATGATGGCGGTGGAGAGTGTGTTGAGTGGGACCTACTATGGGTGGGCCCAAATGATGCTGGTGTCGCTAAAACGACAGTTGTCACTCTGCAAGCAACAAGTGAACCATGATTGCTCGTATGGGACTTTATTGTGCGCCTTCTTCTTTGAGAAGATCCTGACCTTGCGGCCTCATATACAACTTCCAGATGGGGGCCCGAGAGAGCCCAGGATGCGCCGGTGGGGGCGGCTACTGTGCAGAGGAGGAGGAGGGGCGGTCGGGCGAGTGTTTCGACCTGAGTTTTTTGCCCATTGGGATCAGATGCCATTATACATAGACAACTATCCCTACAGTGGGATGAGTTATTGTGGAGATCCAAACCTACCACTTCCGCCTGGTCGAGTATGGGGGCCCGATGGTAAGTGACAGATTACTATTCTTGTATGGACATGTTAAAGTTTTTGAATATTAGATAGGGTACTGATTCATGTACTTTTGGTATGCAGATATAGCTCCGGTAAAACCAGCCGAATATATGGGACGACCGGCAACATCTGGAGCTGCAGGTCCGAGTGGGTCGAGAGCAGCGCATAATGAGGATGCGACCGCCCTTCTGGAGGAAATCTGCCGTAGATGCGAGAGGTTGCTGACCGGAGTATCAGAGCGCGGGTGGTAGGACTTAGATGACCAGTACATAGAGCCATGTATTGGTCTACCCTCGGAATGGCGAGGTTTCATGCGGCGCATGGCGATGGTCGGTCAGGGGATGCATGATCTACAGGCTGCAGGGGCACAGCCATTGGCTCGGGATCCGCCAGATAGTGATTAGGTGTGGGGCATGTGGTGCCCCCTAGTGTGTATGGAGGGGCAGGTGGTGCCCCTAGTTTTGAGTTTTTTGTAACATGTTATGGGCATGTCATATGTATCAGAGTAGATGGACTCTAAACACATGTTTTGCGACACATATTATGGATATGCATCGTTTTTAATGATTATGAATGTTATTGTCTTGGATGAAATGCGTGTGATAAATTCCAATCTAGAACATGGTGTGCAATACTATCTACATAGTGATTATGTTCTCGAGGTACATGGTTGAAAGTTATGGTTTCAAAGTCACGTACCAAGAGTTTCACTCGTAAATAGTGTCTAAACAACACAGGGTTATGCACACGATAAACACCATTTACTTGCATGACAAGAAGTAGGGAATCCAAACGAACATGCAGATGGAGGATGCGATGAAAGAGGGCATCGGCTAAGAGACCACACACTGCATAATATTCAGCTTGATTGTTGGTGGAAGTACCAATGCAGACCCCATTTGAGAGAACAAGGGCATGCAAGGGGGTGAAAATGGCCCAACCTGCCGAGGCTAGATTCCGGGAGTAACGACTTGCACCATCGGCGTAACCGATTAAGGGTGGGGACGGGAGGTCCTGCGGAATGGTGTTACAAGACAACAAATGGGGTGAGGAGAGACAATGACGGCAGTGTGAGTGTACAGAAGACATCGAGCGGCAACTGCAGGAGGGAGTGCAATGAGCAAGATGACTATGACTCATATACAAACTAGAGGGTGGTATATGAGGGCTATCAGAAGTATGGCGAGGACTCGGGCTGCGGAGGTCAACAAAGATATGGGTGGAGTGATCTCGTGTATGGGTAGAAAAGAGGGGGTCAGGCGAAACAACAGGGGAGGATGCAGGGGGACTGGGATCCAAGGGTCTCGCAGAGGAGGATAGGTAAAGAATGGTCGTAGTAGATTCCGTCATCTGAACATCAGGGGGGGGAATGTCGATGGGAGCGGGGGGGTGCTCAAGCTGGCCCGAAGCATACTGCGCGAGTATGGGAGAGGCGGATTTATTCTGTTCAACCTCGTACTCTTGGACTACCTCTAAAAAGGCGCGGTAATGCGTCAGGTGAGGAAAATGGTGAGAGTAATGGCCATGGACACCGCACAAAGCACAGGGTTTGTTGGTGCGGAGAGTCTTGGGGTTCTTGGTTACAGAAGAAGAAGGAATGGAGGCTTCAGGGGCCGTAGACTCTGGGAACGTGACTTTAACCATGGGTTGAATACAGGGAAATTCAGGACAAGCATGGGTGGCGTGACCGATGACATCACACAAGGTGCAGGGCTTGGCAGGTGGAGGAGGGGTCGGGTCAGTCGGGGTGGTCTTGTCTTTGGGTGCCCCCTTGCGAGTTTTACCTTTCTTCCTGGGAGCCGTCACGACAGGAGAAGGGTCCTGTGGAGGTGTTGGGGGCACGGTGGCAATGGAGGAAGCAAGGGGGACCGGTTGAACCGGGGTCAAAGCCATGTAGGGTTTGGGATGACCAGGAGGGGCAGCGGCCGGAGGGTTGAGGTACCAGATGGGTATGCCCAAGGTTAGGTTAGGGAGAGAGAGGGTGGCCATGACGGGGACAGAATAGACTCCGAGAGGGGGAGCCAGGAAAGGTATCTGAATAGCAAGGTAATGACCGGGAGGGACAGCTCCGAGATGGTTAAGGCCTGGGGGAACTGATCCAGGAGGATAAAGGGGTTCACGGATACCAGCTGTAGGAGAAGGGCCAGAAGAAGGGGGTCCGGCTGGCTGAGATGAATGGCTAGGAGCAGGTTGCGGAGGGCGAGGTTGAGGTTGCTGACTAGCCGAAGCAGGCCGCTTAAGGGTAGCCTGAGACGATTGCATCATGAAAACATTCGATAAGCTAGGATCAATGATAGGAGGATGGGGGAGACCAGGAAAAGTTCCAAACAGGGAGGAATCTTTGTAGACGCCGGGGGAGACACTGGTCAAGAAGTCGACGGTTTGCTTATTAGCTACAGAAGAGATAGTCGTCTCCGGGGAGGTCTGAGATGGTGGCTCATGGTAAGTCAACTGGTCTATGATGACGATCTTTCCATTGTGAGGAAAAAACATCTTACGAAAAACCGTGGACAGGACAACAGACATGGCATAGGTGTAGCTTCGCCCCAATAGAATGTTCTAGTCTAGCGGGGCGTCGATGACTTCGACGTCAACGCAAATAATCTTACCGGCGAGGGTGATAGGACAATGACGAAACAGGCCAATGGGCTGGGAGGCGTGGCCGTCCCACGCTCGAAGGGTGATCGTGGAAGGGGCCAACTCAGGGGATCCGAGTTGCTTCCAAACCGAAGCAGACATCACACAGGTGGATGCCGCCTCATCAATTATACACCGAGAAACGTTGGCATTCCAGATTTTGACTGGGATTTGGAAGGCAATGGAAGCAGGAAGAGGAGGATGGTCCGATTGATGGGCATCGAAAACAATCATTTGGTCATCAACAGGATCTACAGTGCCCACGACAGATAGTAGAGCCTTTTTTTGGGAAGGGCACGACTGGAGGAGTTCCAGTGTGGAAATGGCAGCAGGAGATTGCGCCAAATCATCTACTATGCTATACGAATGAGCAGCTCGACCAGAAGCAGTGTTTCGACGTAATGGTCCCTTAGGAATCTTGGTATGAACCTCAAATTTGGGTTGAGGGATATGTAAGGGGCCACTGGATGTCGAAAGAGGCTCTGTAGAACCTGAAGAAGGAGGCTCGGGGGCAGACTGAGCAGGAGGCTTGGAGTACTGGCGAGACTGAGTTTGAAGGTGAAGGTCGACGGTTGGGGATGGATCAGAGTTCATCATAAGGATATGGTAATCGGAGGAACCAGAAAGGGAAGGTGGAGTGGTGACCTGGCTGTCAGGCGGTTGGGTAGCCACGAATCCTTGCTGAGGGAAAGGATCAGTAAACACAGCTAGTTGGGTAGTGGCCACATTAGGAGGAGCATGAGGGGAGGCGTGTTGTCCGCGCAATGTGGCTTGAGACTCCCACATATGCCACATCTAGGGTAAGAGGGGACAATCATGGGTGTAATGACCATAAACACCGCAACACGAACAGGGCTTATTTGTGTGAAGCGACCTGTCTGGCTTGGGTTGAGTGCCCTGTTGCTGGTTGGCAGTGTTAGGGTCAACACCTTGAGGATTGGGTCCATGAGTACCAGGGGCATATTGGTTTGGATTGCCTCTCCGCCTTCTTTGAGAAGAAGGGGGATTAGTCTCGCCCTGCTGTGCAAATACTTGCCCTAGAGGGGGCTGTAGGTGCTGTTGCGGGTTTGGAGGAGGCAAGGGAGATGGAAGCGCATATGCTGGAGGAGCTGGTGCACCAGGCTGCGGATAAAGGTAATGGTTAGGTTGGGCAACATTGAGGTAAGCAAGAGGTTGGTCAAAAGGAGGAGGCATGTCGTATCCTGGATACATGCTACCGGGAGGGGGAAGAGTGCTAGAGGTGCTGGCCCCTCCCTGAGGGAGACCATAGCCCATAGGAGGTTGAGCATACGGATGAGAAAGGGCTCCAACGATACCATCGGCAGAATGAGATGCCCCCGGGGCGTTAGCGCCACCGGGCTTGGGGAGGTTAGGGAGGACAGTATAAACATAACCAGACTGAGCATAGATCAGGTCATATTTCAAGGCTATTTGAAGGGCGGCTTCTTGGGTTTGAGGGAAATGGGAGGCGACATCTTTTCCAATGGGAGCTAAGAGAGAGCGAAGGAACCAGTCCATATAGATCCTATCTTCGAAGGGGGGAGCTCGACATAAGCTTCGTCTTCGTCGCCATTCCTGGACAAGGAGCTAAAGGCAAAGGCTAGAGGCTTGTTTGAAAGATTTTAAAAGTCTGCACAAGATTCAGACGAGAGGGAGCTGGAAGTAAGATAAAAAGGCTTGGGCAATGGTCGCAAAGGTGGTATGGGAAGAGGTGGCTTGGTCTACATACCATTTATAAGCTTCGCCGGTAAGCGTGTGTTGGAACAATTGAAGACGGATGGAGTCATCGGTAATGGAATTGGAGGAACACCACATGTGGAAAGATCGGACATGATTGGTTGGATCTTCTCCAGCAAGGCCTTCGAACTTAGGGATGTCGGAGGGGAGCTTGGTTGGCATAGCAGGCCAACCAACATCGTGGTAGATAGGGTCATTGATCAACTGATTGAAATCGGGGAGGCTAAGGCCTGCAATGTACGGCAGCAAGGGTATGGCCGAGGTAGTTCCTGTGGCGGTTCCGCTAGTAGTGGTTCTGGCATTAGGGCCTGGAGCACCGCTAACGTTAGGCCCTGGACCAGACATAGTGAAGGTGACAGGGGGAGAACCAGGAGGAGAAGGAGAACCCAATGAATCAGAAGAGGAGTCGGAGTGCGGACTCGAAGGAGGACTGGCTCGACGACGGTGGGTCGGAGCAGGTCGATCGACCGGAAACTGAGGGTGAAGGCCAAGAAGTCTCCGGGAATTGTGCCTTGGGGGTGCAATGATGACAACACAAACACGACACAAGGGGAAGAAGAATGACCACAAGGGCAAGGAGGTGCAGAATCAAGTGATTACAATGTCGAAACAAGGGCATATAGGTGCAGTGTCAATTGATTTTAAAATCGTTGCCTGGCGGTGTAAACCAGGCTCTTCTTCACTTAGGGTGAGTGTGTGGCGTGCGTTAATTTTAATTTTTAAACCCTTTTCGTTTTGAGAGAAAGAAAAAAGTGTGTTGCGTAACTGAAAATAAATCTGCAGAGAACAATATATAATGCTGAAATAACAGAAAAATAACAGCTACTATTGCATCGATTCAACCCAAGAAGGCGGGTCGCTCAAAACTAATCTAAAAAAAGGGCAAAAATCTAGTCAATTCACACTTAAAAAGAGGCCAATAGATCTAGGGTCAAAAGGGACAGGGATCTAAAGGATAAAGCTGCTGAAAAGAGGTGCAGATCACAGCCAAGAGACAGAGGCAAGGTGGCTAGAAAAAATGAGGAAATCAGCAAAAAGCAGAAAGGACAGGGAGGAGGTCCTAAAGGGAGGTCCAAACAAAACGACAAGAGGTGATTTGAAAGGAAGAAAAGCTGATTTAAAGGGATCTGAGGAGGAGGTATCAGATCTGAAAAAGGGAAGGCTGAAACTTTGAAAAACAGACGGCTGAAACAACTAAAAACTCTTCCACAAAAAGTGGAGGGTACTGAAGCCCTAGGGGGCTATGTTCCCACTTAGATGAGTAAAAACAGATCATAACTAGGTCAAAGCGGGCTGAGACAGACGCTGGAAAACCCTGACAAAAGCTTTAGCAAAACCCAGAAAAATTGCAGAAAAACCACTGAAAAATTGTTAGGTCGCAGGTTCTGACCTATTTTCAGTGCAGGTCACAGGAAAGAGGTTGAAAAGTGCGACTTGGAGGTCCAGGTCGCAATTTTTGGGCTGAAAAGTGTGACCTCCCGTTCCGGTTGTTTCGGCGGCAGATTTTTGGAAAAGTTGTCGTCTCAGTTGCGGCTGATGTCGCTTACCTGCGCAATAGGGCCAGAAACACACAGAAGTTAGAAATTTTAATGTTTGAGGGTTTTATAGGGGAAAAACAACATGAAAATAGGAAAAAAAAAGCTGAAAAGAAACCCTAGGGTCTGAAGTAGCTGGATATGCAGGAATATGAAAAACGACAGCGGTCGTAATTTAAAACCCGTGTGGAGTCGCCATTTGTTAGTATGAATCCTTTGTCGAAGTGTACGAAAAAGGACCACTTTAGCTACGCATAACTAATAGCCCTAATAACAAAAGTGGCTGCCAATATCTTCAGATCTGCGGTTAGTTGAACAAAAAAGAGCTGCAAAAACCAGATCTATGCATGGAAAGACATTAAGCAGAAAAAACAAGGGTTTGCTCCATATACCAATAGACAAGACAAGAACAATTTTTGAAAGAATTTTTATATTAATTGGGCACATGGGAGGAAAAAAAGAAGGCGTATCCAATTCTCCTCAGTGGGATGGGTTCTTGGAAGTCCTCAGCACTTCAGATCTAAGATTTCTCTCTCTTGTTGGTGTAGAAAACCCAATGCAAAGAATAGAGCTCAAAGGGAGCTCACACAGCAAATAATGAAAAAATGTGACCAAGTGTATAGATCCAGAGTGATCTAATAGGCAACAAAAGGTGAAGAATGGTAGGAAAAACCCTCCTATTTATAACAAAATATTGGGTCATTCTAGATCTTGGTGTATGATTAAAATAATGTTAACCAAATATAGATCCACCTTTTATGGAATATTTTATTATATTTGTTGGAGGGAAAAAGTATTTGACTTGGGTCAAATCCCTTTATTTGTCAAAAATAAATAAATAAATGCTTTATTTATCTTTTTAAGGAAGTGGTTGAAAGATAATCAAATAAATAATGATTTATTTAATTATTTGTGGGTGATTTGGTCATATTTAACAAGGAATATTATCTAAATAAGATTTAAATAGTTATTCCTAGAAAATAATAAGATAAATAAAGGTTTATCTAATTAATTTATTTGTTTTTGGGTTAAACATGACTGGGAATAATAATTAAATTATGGTTTAATTAATTATTCCATGAGGAAAATCAAACAAATATAGGTTTGTTTAATATTTCTTTTTGGGGTTTCCTGTTTGGACCATAAACAACCTAATAAATGTGGTTTATTAAGTTATTTAACATAGTGAAGGCAATTTTACTTAGGGTAAAATTGGTCTTACATGGTGTACTTGGGTCCATCTAATGATAACAGGTTAGATGACCAAAAAATGGTGTAACAGTAACTATTAATAAGTTATACTTTTAATGTTTTGAATTTGACATTTTATGAGAATAAATAAGTATTCAATTGTTTTTATTATATGTTTAGTATTTGTATAATGTGAGTTTCACTTCATTTTTATGTGAATAATATAAGTTTTGAAAAAAACTGTAATTATTATTAAATTTTGACATAAAATTCACAAACGTTGCTAATTTTTATGCTTTTTTTGTTGTTTTATTCCTATAAAAATGGTTTATTTGACATGTCACTTTTAGCAAAAAAGACTCAAAATGTGTATTTTTTCAGTTATATCTATATTATAGATTTCATATTTCTGTGGTGTGAGTTTTGAGTTGTTGAGTTCGGAATGTCCACAGTGAGCATTTTTGCATCTATGTTTCGGGTAGAACAAGACCCATCATTAAGACAAATCCTGTTGAAAAGAGAGGAGGATAGATATCTTATATATAAAAAGGAGTGCAAGATGAAGGCCGACCAACCATAAAATAATCAGTATATCTATATTCAGAATGTGTTTTTAATGTAATTGTTAAAAATTCTTGCTTTTTTAGTGACAATTATTTCGTGTGCAATGAAATATTATTTAACAATATATAATTATATGAAGATTGAAACTTTAAAATTTTGACCTATTTTGTTTCTATGACACTGCAAAAAATCAAATATCTCACTATAAAAAATTAAAATAAAAATGAAAAAAAAAACCTGAAAAAAAAAACTTAAAAAAATATGTAAGTAAAGAGGAAGAAGACGAGTACCTCAAAAATTATTAAAATTAGAAAATAATTATTAGCATTTAATAGATTAGAAAATTTTAAGTAAAAAATAAGTCTTCTAAAAAAAGGGGATGATGCTAGCATTTACACTTTTCAAAATCAACATAAAAATCACTAACATTTTAAAAATAATGTCTATAATTGGTACATAAGAAAATTTAATCTGTTAAAAACATGTTAGAAAAATATTAAAGGTATTCTGAATCAACACTTTTCAAAATCATACCTTTTTTTGCTACCTAAAAAAAGCGGGTACTCGTTTCCATTCCCATTTCAGAGTTTACATTGTTTGGAAAATATGTACGACAATATTATCATTTTGAGTATTTTGAATATCATTTTTCACTTTCATTGCTTCATGTTCTTGCTTCATATACTTATTTAATAGTTCTAGTTCATAAATTTCTTGTTTAAGAGAATATTCAATTCTAGGTTCTTCTGGAGGGATAAAATGAATTTCTTCATTTAGATTTTTTTCCTGATTTGATGATTACTCAACAATTTTCCCTTTTGATTTATTTTCAAGAGAATCTATATATCATATATTTCTTGTTGGAAAGGGTCGAATTCTGGAGTCTTTTTAGTTGGACTTGCAATTGGTGATGATACTCTTGGTTCTTCTTTTTCTTCTAAATCAATAAAACCCAGAGATTGTTCAAAATATCCACTGATTGGTTTCATAATTCATGCACTCCTTCTTACTTTTCATTAGTGGAAGCATGTGTTTTCTTGCTCTGTTCCTTTTGTTAATGGGTCTTCATTTGTACTGACGGGTTTCTTTTTTTTTTAACATTTTCTAAAGAATTTGCAAGAGGGGTTTCATCATATGAATCCTTCTGTGTATGCCTATCTTCTTGCATTTCATGTGCAGGTAAATATTTGTTTTGAAGCTTAGGGTTTGAGGGAAATTTTCACCGACTCTTTCTTCTTTTAGAACTGGATTTACCTTGTTCTACTTCTTTAGAATGGTTTCGAACTAGAAAATCCTCCCAATTTTCCCCTTTACTCCTTAAATAAGCTTCAATCGAAATATTTACTAATCCATGATGGTATGGAGAATTATCAATAAACTATATTTTCCTTTGGATACTAGCATCCATTTTTTCTTAAACTACACACCAGGAAATATGGTAAATTGATTTCATTTCCACTAGTAAAATGCATCAACAACCGAGCATGATAAAAGAAAATATTCCCAAACCTACCCTCACAGGTTATAAAATTATGAATAACAAATTTCTCCATTTACTTTTTAGAGTTGTTACTAGAATTAATTTCTTGAAAACAAAGATGTCCATACCTTGGTTTTTAAGGAAGACCTCCCACTCTTTTTCCTTGATTTTCCAATTTTAAAACCAAATTTTCATGTTTCTTGGTAATCCTGTAGCTTTCGCCGTGAATGAATCTACCAAGAACAACTTCATATCCCTAATTTATTCTTCTATTCCATCATAGGTTTGAGCAAACAATATAATGACCTCCTTTTCGTACCCATCAAAATTCTCAAAGAATTGTAACTATTGTGCCTGCTGTAATTGCTACGTCACTTGTGGATAGGCTTGAAGAAACTTGGTCCCATTCGACTCAAAATGCATAATAGCTCCCATGTTGAGGAAGTCTCGATCCTTAATTTCCATTTTGACAGTATTATGGAGTTTTGGATGAGATTTGGGTAGTGATTGAGATGTTTTCGGCAAATAAGAGTGAAACATAACCGAAGGAAATATGATATGGTGCGAAGAAAATGAGATGGAATGTGAAAGAAATGGAATAATATACGAAGGAAGTGGAATAATTCAAATAATGGTAAGGTTTTAATGATTGTTTCATAACTTGTGATACGACATGACTATCAACTATTTCATAGATTGGATCATGAGAAACAATGTCATGCCATGACAAGGGTAATTATTATGTGATATCATAGAGGAAATGATTATTAGTTTTTAAAATAATCATCTATTTATCATAACTCAATGTTTTTTAATATTTGACTAATATTTACATACCTTTCATTCTGCCTTACTGATTTTTTTCTTTTGTAGGTTGCTCAGGTTTCCCTAGCTACAATCTCCATTCAGATTGCTTTGGTTAGAATCTGTCAAGACATCTACAGAATTTCATGAGAGCTGTAGATACTACAAGGAAAAGACACTCTAGCAGAGGTTATAAAGGAGGTTTTTAGTGTTATAAAATTGGCCAAAATTGTCAAAAAAACATTTTCTACAACATCTGTTTTTAGTAACAGGGGTTTCGATGGAGTTGCTCACGGAACTTCAACACAACTAAAAAAATAGGCGGCCAGAGATTTTTACAAATGTTTTTCTTATCGGTGTGCATGTCATGTGTGAATGCATAGGTGTGTTTTAAATGGTATGCATCGGTGTAGTAAAAATGCCGAGAACTGGGAAGGAAAACCAATTTTTGAAGCCCTATGGAATTTACATATGTAATGTCATAGTGCATGTCAACAATAAATACACACCGGGCTGATAGAAGGTGCATGCACTAGTGTTATTCGTATTCAACATACCGATGCATTGTTACCTATAATGCATTGGGTGGTTAGATAATATCCAAGAACCAGTGCATTTTGTGAAAGGTACAACCCCAGGTGGTTACAAAACACATAAGACCCAGGGCATTATAGTTGTGAAGCACCAAGGCATTTAATGCAAACAACACCGGTTTGTTATAAATATGAATGCACCGGTACGTTGAGGCAAAATAACACCGGTGCGTGCACCTTCTATCGTCTCGTGCCTATTGGTTGTGTACATGCCCCAAGCTGTTAAGATGTAAAAACGCACTGGCGCGTTAAAGGAAAACCATAATGGTGCATGCAATGCCTATCCGCCTAGATCGTAGTCGTCGATAAAGAACAATAGGCATTCTAATTCATATTGGTATTTGGTACAGTGCTCATAGGTCGTAGAAATGCCCCAGTGTGCAATATCATACACACACACTAGTATTAATTTTCTATTTTTAAGAAAAGTCGACCTGGGATAGTGCAATTATTGTGATTTTTTAAAATTCATTATTCATCAAAAGTCGACACATATATTATAATAGTATTCATATCAATTAATTTTTTATTAGTGCATTTGAATGTGATGTTTGGATGAATTTTTTATATCATCAGATTTCACATCTCTTCATTATAATATATTTAATCAGTGTTGTAACATTTCACAGTGACAATGGAGAACACAATAGAGTATATTAAAATGTATTTTATTATATATGAATAAGAGACTATTTTTCATACAAAATGGGACAGTTATTGGTAACCTTTTTTTTTCAATCGGGTAACATTTTTTACATTAAATAAAATGTTTGATTTTCATAGACAAATATTTCAAAAAATACCATAGCTTGCATTGATATCCGAACATATTGATCATCATTCTTCGCTGGAATTGCTGTCGCTGCTCGAGCTACTTCCATGACTTGGGTTATTTGTAGGAATGTTTTGTTCATTGTGTTGATTGTTTTCTTCTTCTTCAAGTTCCATCTACAAACATAAAAATAAAGTGTAATGAGTGTATCTACATTAGTGAGAATAATGAAAATTTCAATATTAAATAATATACATCAATGTAAATCGAAAATAAATGTACCATAGCAAGAATTGACTCGTGAACTATACACATTCTTTCAAAACCAAGTTTCATGCCTTCTTTCAACAATTATTTTGTTGGCGCGGTTCCATATTTTGTTTCCTACAAGTTTTATACCCCATAACAGATCATAGATTTAATATAAAATATTGTTTTGTTTTATGAAATATAGATGGATAAATAATTACAAATTCCATAATTAATTTTTGATATGCCAACATATACTGACAACCCATATTTAACCCAATGTCAATCAATTCTTCTGATGGTTCTTCTTTGTATGTTAGCACCTGTTTGAAAACATTCAACGATGTTTTCTGTAAAACAACTTAAAATATACAAAAATGAAATCTATTTAAGTTGTTATAAGGAAGTAACAATTACTCAAAAACTTTGATATAAACCCTTTTCTTCCTTGTCATCCTATTTTATGTGTTGAATAGGTTCCATTTTCTTTTCTTTTCTACAAGAAAATACCTTAAAATTAATATTTAATTCTAAATTATTTATATATTGTACCTAATCAAAAAAATCAATGATTACTTATTACATTTGAAACACATTTTTGTTGATATGGCTCCTCGTGCGATGAAATTATGTCCATTTCTTTGACCATCTCCATCTACACCTTTTTGGACATTCCTACTGGCATATTTACGATATCATCTTGTTCATCCTTTGAGAATTTCATATTCTTCCTGAAAAAGTAACATGACAATAAACTATTAAATTTTTATATTGATATATGAAAACAGAATATAACAAAAGCGATATTTATAAATTATTTCTTTGTAGTAATATATACATATAATTCTAGAAAAACATTTATAGGAATATTACTTGATGAATGCTTATTTTTTTTGTTGTATGTTTTTTCTATTAAAAGTATGACATGTCTCATTGACCAATTCTCTGGAAACTCTTCCTATAGTTTAAATAATTTTTTTTTCTTGGAATCATTGGATTGATTTTTTATATTGTAAGTGGAAAGAACATTTATACATTCATTCCACTAGATCCATCAAAGTTTTGTAAAAGTTTTTCCCCCTTTCGTTATCCTCCAGTACCACTCCAGATGAGCTAAGGAGAAATTCATTTTCATTTGCATGTTCTATTTTTTTTCTCTTCTTAGAACAACATTCCTTTCCTTCACTATTGGTCCATGTAGAACATTAAACATATATGAATTAATAGATTGTTTGAAACATGTTGTCTAATATTTTTAGGTATATTATTAATGAAAATTCAAAAAAGAAACTCATATTGGATCAAAAGTATTCTTTCATTCACCTGATTCATACTTTTGTAATATTTCCATCAAGCTTTTATGCTCTTCTGGTCTTAGATCAGGAAGAATCTTATCAAGCTTCATCATTTTGTGGCTCTGAATGACACACTAAACAATACATATTAGTTAAACTTACATATAGTTCAAAAATAATAATTTTTTTGAAGAATGTACAAAGAACTTTCCTTTTTTTCTTTTCTAGATGCGCTATCAGTATTTTTTTTACTTGAACTCTTGTCAACCATTTTCTTATAAATATAAAACCTGTACCATTCATTAATATATTTTATAAATAAATCACATACTTTTCAGCTAAAAAAAATCAAGAAAATGGTGCTTCTATCTAAATTAAACTCCCGATGCTTTTATCGTATTAACTGCACTCGTGCGGTTCACATTTTAGCACCAAAAATGGGAAAAAAATTTAAATGATAACGGTGTGATATGTTCTTATAAACACACCACCACTATAGTAGAAACACTATACGGTGATGTTTGTCAATAGGATACCTGGTGCGTTATATTAATACAGGAGCACCGATTAAAAAAAGAAATTATTTTGAAATATATATATATATATATATATATATATATATATATATATTTTTTTTTTTTTATCAAAAAATGATATTTTTCAATACGTGCTTTAGTGCGATATACTAAAAAAGTGCACTAGTGTGCTATATTTAATAGGGCGCACCGATTAGCAAAAGTTGTTTTTTTAAAAATCGTGAAAGGGCCGACAGGGTTTAGGATCCGACTCTGCAAGTTGTCCACCGGGTTTGATGTCAAACGCCTATATATATAGTAATACAAACCCTATAATTCTAAAATGAAAAGCCCTAATTGTGAATTTTTGCAATCACATAAACAAGAAGAAGTAAGGGTTTAATGTCAGAATGATTTTTTTTTTGCTTTTTTTTTCTGAAATTTAATTAAATCTAAACACGAATAGAGATTGTAAATGATTTTATTAGTAAAATGTACAGTAAAATTTAAAATTTATGTTGTGTGTGTATTAAATCTAATAGAAAATGTAAAAAACAATTATTACAGTAAAATTTATCATTTTTACTATAATACAGGGTTTTTGTGTGAATCACCAGATGTTTCAAATTCTGATTCTCTGAATAGTGTTGTTGTTCGAAAGTATTTTGCTACTCCACAATGCTCTCTTGCTCCAGGTATGTCTCTCCTGGAAATCCCTCCCTTGGAAATTTTGGAAAAAATAATGAAATAATGAATATTCTTTACTATTTAAAGAACATTTTATGAAATTAGATTTTTGAAAATCAATTTCCGCTCATTTTTCAGTTTACCATTTTTTTTTCCACTTCAAAAAAATAAAGTCGCGTTTTTTTTGCCCGATATTCGGTGTGTTTGTTAACTAACCACACTAGTGCACGATTTAATAAAAACACACCTGTGCATCAGTTAATAAAAACACCGGTGAACTTAACAGTACATTAGCACCAATAACAATAACTCCTTTTTTAACGCACCGAAATTACTTTTAGGTATGTATATAAAAATATATTTTTGATTATGCTCAAATGCAGAGAGAAAATATCATAATTACATCAAATGGAAAATTATTCAAAATCTAGCTTGTTCCATAATATTTCTCAAAGTCCATCGCAGATTTCTCCCTATCCATCTCCAGACGTAATTACTTCATATTTTATTTATATTTTCATTATCTAATTGATTTTTTTTTTTTTTAATCCATGTCAATCTAAATAAAATTAATGTTTACAAATTTGCAAATTCATGTAGATTCAAAATCGAGTTTATATGCACAAAATATCCAAATAGTTCCAAAACGTCATAAGCTCTTATTAGGAGCAGCATACCGCAAGGCGCGGTTGGTAGATGAAAATGGACAGCCGCTTCACCCTGCCAATTTTAACATGCCATCTTCTAGTCATAATCCTGGACAATGATGGTAATAATTGTTTGATATAATGTAATATTTCAATGTCAAACCAAGTAATCATGCATTGACATGCTTACTAATTGATATCATCGATAATGTACTAATCATGTTCAAATATATTTTTTGGAATTATTAGGATTCTAGTGATGATGAGCAGCCTACCTACCATCTTCCATTGCACCCCAAAAAAATTTCAAATTGAGAGAAGTCAGAATTAAGAGAAAAAATCAGAGATGAACGATACCAAGAATGGTTGAATCAACCACCTATTCAATTCCTACTACGTCCATATTCACCAATTAGGAATGACTACAAAAATAATAGTTATTCACAAGTTGATAATGGAGGCAATCAAATAGAGGTTGGAATGGATGATTACGTAAGGGATATGAGTGCCATGGAGACAATATTGTTAGATGCATTACAAAACAATGATCTGCTAGGGGATGATGCTCATATCATTGTTACCTTTTTCGAAAGCCTTAAATCTACTTCCACCACCCCTCTCTTTGGACTTGGCGGTTAGTCAAAGTCTACCTAGTTGGGGAAAACAATGTTACTATACAACTTGAAAGCAAATTTTGGCTTGTCAAATGCATTTCTAAAAAATTGTGAGGTAATTGACCATAAAGTCCCTTATATTTTGAGAAATATTGTCACACAATCAACATTACAAATGGTCAATTTTATGAATGTTAACAATTATTGGCATTATAAATTTAATATTTTCCACCAACTATAGGTTATTCAAAGATAATGTTCTTTCGAGTGATAATGTCTTTCCTGGTAGCTGAGAAGACACAAATCAATTGTTGAAAATGTTGGATGTTTAGTACATATCATATCATGCATCTCCAAATGATTGTATTCTATATAGAGAAGAATATTCAGATAAATAGATATGTCCGAAATGTGGGCATGATAGGTACAATAAATCGGAAAATAAGGGTAAATCATGTGGTCCTTCTCTTAAGATATTGAGGCACATGCCTATAATCCCAAGGATTCAAATGCTCTATCCTTGCAAAGAATTGTCTTTGTTGCAGGGATGGCATGCCTCACACAGAAGTGAGTTGGGAGTTATGCGAATTCCAACAAATTCAATATCCATGAAGCATATAGAGGATACATGGCCTGAAAAATTCAAGGGTGAAGTATGAATTCTACGACTCATAATAGCCATGGATGGCGTCAGCCCATATTCCCTCCAGAACACCAACTTTTCTATTTGGCCTATAGTAATGATCAATAACAATATCCCCCTATGGTTTTCCGTGAAGAATGAACATCTTATGTTGGCTCTCATAGTCCCTAGTAGAATACAAGTCAAGAATATGGATGTTTACTTACAACCACTGGTAGATGAATTAAAAGAATTATGGGATGGGATAAATGTATACGATGTATCAATACCTATCACATGCAGCAGAGAGGAGTTTTACATTGTACAGGATATGTTTTTACACCACACAGGATTATCCAGGCTTATGAGTTGCTCTGGTAAATTACATTTTTATTGATTTGTTTATACACGTAACAATATTATTTCATATATTAATTTAATTCATTGTAATTATTATGATCTTTATGATATTCTTTAACATGCCATGCATATTGTATATAATAATTTCGTAGGTCTTGTAACAAAAGGGTATTATGGATGTAAATGTTGTGAACCTTCTCCGAAAGCTAGATGGTCGAACGACCTATGAAATCCAGTGTATGACTACTCCAGGGTATTACTCCCAGAAGAACACCCTTACAGAAGAGAAACATTCTCTTTCAATGGTAAACAAGAGAGAACCCAAAGTCCTTCAATAAAGACACCTTCTAAATGGCTTAGAGCATATTAGAGAGAGAAGGAGAAGGAGTTCATAAAAATTTTCTATTCAAATGGGGAGCCTATGTTTGATGATCCATAATTATTTGACACCTATGTTGAGAAATTTCCCATTCGGATGAAAAGGAAATATATCTTCTATAACCTCCCATATTGGGAGCATCTTAATATTACCCACTTACTAGATCCCATGCATATATTTAAAAATGTTTCATCTTCTTTATGGAGGCACATATCATCACAAAAAAGTGACACATTGGCTGTTAGGAAAGATCTTATTACTTCAAAAACTAAAAATAAAGTATAGGAGAGGTTGGTGCCTCTAATTGGTCTTTCAAAGAAGGTGATGTCCCATGGATTTTAAAAAATGATTATCTTTCTTTGGCAAAGGAAGTTATAATAGGTGTGAGGGTGTCATCTTCATATGGGTCTTCACTAAGACGCTGCTTCACCGTGGAAGACCATTTGTCGGGGTTAAAATCACATGACCATTTGAATCCTCTAAAAGTACGTATAATTTCAAAATCATGATTTTATTATTTTTTATATTGATCATTTTTATCCCATGGGTTCATAAAACATAACTAATTTTTTATGTGTTTATAACTTTGTAGTGTCATTATCCTTTTTTCGTGTGTGGGTGTGTGAAACATGACTTCCCCCAATACCTAGGACATGCCATATCTAAATTATCTGCATTTGTATGTTGGATCACGCCAAAGGAGATTCATGTGGCTAGCATTCCACGATAGCATCAAGAGCTAGTTGAGATTGTTTGTGTTAGCACTTGATCTGGACCTCAGGCTGAAAAAGGCAAATCGGGGTAACCTCAAACCACACTCAGCCTTGTAGCTAGCCCTACAAGGTCAAGAGAGGGCTCTCTCCATAAAAATATATTCAATGAAATGTAATTACAAACTAATATTAGGCTAGGTATAATAATGGGAAATGTTTTAATGAATTTTTAGGGTTGTATGGAAAATATGGGGTAGTTTGAAACTGGGAAATTAAATCAGGGATACAGGTTATTTCATGGGGCAAGGTAGGCAGGAAATTTTAGCAATTAAGTTTAAATAATGATGGGATGGTAAGACTGGTGAAGAGCTGAAAAGGGCATAGGAGATGGATCCTTTTCAAACAGAAGAAAACACAGAATATTGAATGATTTCCCAAGGCAGAGCATTAAAAATGGATTCTACCTATCTATATTGAAAGCATTCAACCAGAAATGTTTATGAATATATGGTGGATATAAAAAATTTACATATGAACACAAAGGAAAGAACAAATGCTAAAATTCGTACCACATGGATCCGACAAATCAGAGTTGCATATCTTATTAATTCCTTGTCAAACTGTTACAATGGAGCGCACAACGTCCTCCTTGATTTCCACACTATTTCCACACTGTCCCCCTACTAACTCTTACAAATGATTCAAAATTACATTAAATAGATAGAAATGTGGGAAGTAGATCCACAGAAAAAAGGAGCTATTTTACCAGCTTCAAGAACTGAAATCCAATCATAAAAAGAAAACCAATAATTTTCTCCTGAAAAGAAGGAACAACAATACATTTTTGAACATCTAGAATGTTCGCTTGTTATATTTTCTTTAAACAGAGGAGAAGACAAACAATAATGATCTCTGTTCTCCATAATTAGCCCTCGGCTTTTGACTGCTGCTCTATTTTTTTATCCTTTGAAGAAAACTGACCTTAGAGTAAATGCCTTTGAAACCAATTAAAATGAAACTATTCCTTTAATGATGAGAAGTCCCCATTTTTGGGTGGAAAGAACAAGGGAAGGATGGCAGGCCCGATGGCGATCCAAATCACAATCGCAATCGTAGTCGAAAGGGGAGGGAAGGTATTTTGGAATAGAGCGATTTGGGAATATGCGATGCGATTGGAATAAGTATAATAAGGGTGAAAGGATAAGCTAAGGGGGTCATGGGGAAATTCCTTTAAAGCAAAATAAAAATTATTTTGCACCTTTACAAAGGAAAAGGGGATTTTTCATTGAAAGGCAGAAAGGTTTTTTGGTGGGACTGGAGGATTCAATCGCAATCGGAGATTCACGGTGGGAGCAGGTGTAACACATTATGGAAATCACTAATTGCGATTGGCGATGTGCGATCAATCGCATCAGTGGAAATGGTAGTTCGGGGATAAAACATATCGGGAGAAATAATAGTGCGATGTGATGGAGGCAAAGACTTAAGAAACATTTCAAAATTGGTTTATCGCCCTTTACAAAGGAAAACCTGCATTTGTTTGGTAAAAGGGAGGGAGGCTTTATAGTGGGGCCTGACCAATCGCAATTGGGAGATCGGAGGAGCAGGGTCACAAGTCTTAAGGATCTACAAAGTCACGATGCGATTGATCGGAGGTGGATTTGTTTAATCGCATCGGGGTAATCGAGGAAGGGCGAATCGTAGGGGGGAAATCGGAGCGGCGATTGGAATGTTGCGATCAATCAGAGGAGGGGATTATTCAATTGCATCGGAGGTTTATGGGTTTAAAAGACCTTTGCAATGTGATTTATAAAATCAGATGGGGAAAAGAAGGGGGGTTTATAAATAAAACTTTTAAACTTTTATGAAATAAAGTGTAAGGGAGAAATGGGAAAAGGGGAAAGATTAGGCTATAGGGGACCTTTATTCACTTAGGCATAATTTCTGATCCAGGAGTCAGTTTTGAGAGTATAATATACTGTTGGAAAGCTATTTCTGGGCTCTTTCTGATGGACATACTTAGAACATGATTTTAAACTGAAAATTTTGTAGAAAACACCTTTGAAGGGCAGGGAGGTAGCTTTACGAAAATAACAGCTTCTGAAGTGAAGCTTATTACATATGAAGACATAAAATTACACAATAAATGATAATAAAGGAAAATTACCATGTTTTCACCTCAAAACATGGTTTTGAGGTGAAAATTACATCAAGCTGAATAAATTATTTCTTTGATCTTCCCCGATGCTATGACTTAGAGTTTATTCGACCTCCTCATGACCTTACTGATATTTATGACACTTGACTCATTAATTTGACCATGATGAGACTCTAGAACATAATGAGACCAACCCTATGACTTAATAATATTGATTGGGAGTGAAATTGACTCATGACTAAAGACCAAAGAGAGGAGAATCAAAAAGCTTCACATGAGGGAAAACAGATGAAAGACCACTACCATCAATGAATCCATGACCTAGCAGAAAAATGAAATTTTATGGTATGGGAGTCCTAATATGCAAATGCAAAAGAGTAAATTTGATCACTGATGGAAGTATGACTAGACTGACACTAACATTAGCTCCAATGGGGATGGTAGCTCCTTGGAGGTGCCAAGAACACCGTAGACCAAGTAGCTTTATCCATTGGGCATGGAGTGAATAGCTGAAACCAAATAAATACTGAAAGAAACTTGAATCAACAAACTAACTCAAAAGTGACTCAAAGCTAACCTAGGAAAAACTTAACATTTGAAGCTTGATGGCAATATGTGAACAAGACTTGAGGGTTTTAAATCCCGATGATAACCACCTGTGTTTCTTACAAGACAATGTACCATCAGGCTATATTAAAATGCCAATGTAACCAATCAAGCAAATGCCTCCTTGATTGATTCTCCTGATCAGATCCTCTGGACAACAACAGATACTTGAAACTGGGCATCCAAAAGCATAGTTGACCATGATCTCCTTCATCAGTGAATACTGCAGTAATCACCTTCACTGCTGACTGTAATAGATTTCCCACTAGATCCTGAAAAAAATGAAGATTTACCTCCTGCTAAAAAAACAAGGTGTATTTTTCTCTTGATTATGATATTTCTTCACAATGTAGCTCAGTAAGAGTATGTTCCTTGTCTTCAAAAAATTCTGAACAAGTAGGTGAGCAGATTTCCTCTTGAAAAAAAAATTCAAAACATGAGACATAGGAAGAAGAATCTAAATGGCAGTCCTGAATGCTCTGATCTTCTGTAGTCTGAATATATTATTAGTCATATTCATATGATATGACAACCAATTTGTCATGTTTCTCTTCATATTCATTAGTCATAAGAGAAGAAACTTTAGATGGTTCTTGAGATCCAAAACTGACATTTCTATCATCTACCAAAGATTCATCCAAAGAAACTCTTTCACTTACTTGAACAAAGATCTCATCTTGTTTTTCATAAAGGGAAGGGGTTACCTCCTGGTGAAGACTTTGTTCCAATAGGATGGGAACACTTAGGTTTATAACTCTGTTTTCTTCATTTGAGGTGACCTCAACAATATGACTCTCCTTCATGAGATCTAGAACAACATATTCTTCCTCATCAATTTTTAACTCTAGGTCTGGTTTATCTTTATCACTATCTGAGACTGGAACATCGTTTTCCTGCATACCATCATTTGTTTCAATCAGATCTGAAATAAAACCTTGTTTTCTATCATTTTCATCTATACAATGATCTTCAACCTGCTAATCTTGATAAGTGTCTGCTAAGATTTTTGTATGCTGCTGAAATGGATTTTCATACAGTGCTTCCATGATTTCTTTGTCCATGAATTCATCATCTCCATAAAAATTCTCAAGATTTTCAATGAAACTATTAACATGTTTGCAACAATTCTACACTAATATTAAGGATGGACAAGATTCTTTGTACCTTTCCAAGAACATGGTATGAAAATCTTGTAAACAATAAATACAAGCAGGTGGAAAAATTTTGTACCAAGATCGAGCTTCATCTTCCAGAGTAGCCATGAACATCTTCATCAAGCAATCTTCAGGAAAATAAATCTTTAATTTATGCACATGGATGTGAAATTTCACTAGATGAAGAGCAAAATCATTACCTTTCACATTTTTTAACATAGGCAAATTTCTTTGCCAATCTACCTTTGGCATTTTGTTTGGGAAACCTGGAATGTGATCTCGGCTCATGGGAGCATACCTTCTTGCAACACTTGCCATCTTGAAAATATTAAAGCTACTGATCTTCTTGCAGTAGTGGCGTCACCATGAAGTGTTGATTACTGGATTTTTCAGTGAATGGATTCGCCAGGTGAATGATTCATCCTTCATATGTATCCGACTGTTGTTCACCATAAAAAATGAGATCTAAAATTTGTCAATCTTTACCGGGGAATATATTACTCGGGTGATCAATATTTTATGCTCTGATACCATAAATATACTATGACTGTGGATCTTTGGAATAAGTGCTTGTAATTATATTCCCCTCCAAAAGCGCTTTAACAATGTTCGCCTTGTAATAATATTCAAACTTCTCAAACAAATATTTAAAGTTTATTGTGATATATGGGAACACATTTAAAACATTTAAGAAAACCTTATCACTCCGCTCATAATATCTAAATGTTATAACAATGGCCCGATTTCCTTTAAGAACCACCAACTTTCAAACTTATATCACTAAACCCATCTATTCTACCAACGCGACATACATTTCATTCAACGGGCCCCACGCATCCATTATTTTCCTTTTTAAGAATTAAGTAAACATTTAATAATGCAAAACTGCCAGACCATACCTCAATTTATTGCTCGTGCACTTCACTGTGCGATTGCCGTCAGATCTATCATTCTCCAGATCGAATGATCCTCGTCAAAATCGTGTTTTTTCAAAGGCCGAGGGTTACCACATGAAATTTGCGTGATATGGGTGGTATTTGGGAGGTGACGTGTCCAAATATTGTTGGATCGCATTTTTTTGGCATGGTTTCGCTTCGGACCAAAAGCCGCGCGACAAGGGTGGTATTGTTTTCTGAAACCCACTTCTTGGTAAATGAACAACACTTAACTCAGATTTTCACTGTATTTTTACACTTTAACTCCTCGCGTTAACTCAATGGCTGGGTCCCACTAATATTGCTCCGCCAAAAACAGAACAAAGCTCTTTACTTCAACAACATATATTTCTAAAGAATCGTCGCGTTCTATACAACCAGGGTTTAACCTTAGACAGAGGTTTCAATATTCTTCATTCACACAATGTCTGACTATGATTTCGCTCCTCTACAGAGCCTCTATTAAACTTTCTTCAAAACAGAATAAACACATTCAATTCAAGCGCCGAGAACATGAGCTCAAAGACATTCAGATCGCCTCCCCAGTATGGTCGCCATAAATGTTAGCACCTAATCTGGAACTCAGGCTGAAAAAGGAAAATCAGGGTAACCTCAAACCACGCTCAGCCTTGTAGCTAGCCCTATAAGGTCAGGAGAGGGCTCTCTCCGTAAAAATATATTCAATGAAATGTAATTACAAACTAATATTAGGCTAGGTATAATAATGGGAAATGTTTTAATGAATTTTCAGGGTTGTATGGAAAATATGGGGCAGTTTGAAACCGGGGCATTAAATTAGGGATACAGGTTATTTCATGGCGCAAGGTAGGCAAGAAATTTTAGCAATTAAATTTAAATAATGATGGGATGGTAAGACTGGTGAGGAGTTGAAAAGGGCATAGGAGATGGATCCTTTTCAAACAGAAGAAAACACAGAATATTGAATGATTTCCCAAGGCATAACATTAAAAATGGATTATACCTATCTATATTGAAAGCATTCATCCAAAAATGTTTATGAATAGCATAAAAAATTTACATATGAACACAAAGGAAAGAACAAATGATAAAATTCATACCACATGGATCCCACAAATCAGAGCTGCATATCTTATTAATTCCCTGTAAAACTGTTACAATGGAGCGCAGAGCATCCTCCTTGATTTCCATACTATTTCCACACTATCCCCCTACTGACTCTTACAAATGATTCAAAATTACATTAAATAGACAGAAATGTGGGAAGTAGATCCACAGAAAAAGGGAGTTGTTTTACCAGCTTCAAGAACTGAAATCCGATCATAGAAACAAAACCAATAATTTTCTCTTGAAAGGAAGGAACAACAATACATTTTTGAACATCTACAATGTTTACTTGTTATATTTGCTTTAAACAGAGGAGAAGACAAATGGTAATGATCTCTGTGCTCCATAATTAGCCCTCGGCTTTTGACTGCTACTCTGTTTTTTTATCCTTTGAAGAAAATCGACTTTGGAGTAAATGCCTTTGAAACCAATTAAAATTAAATTATGCCTTTAATGATGAGAAGTCCCCCTTTTTGGGTGGAAAGAACAAGGGAAGGATGGTAGGCCCGATGGCAATCCAAATCGCAATCGCAATCGTAGTCGAAAGGGGAGGGAAGGTATTTTGGAATAGAGTGATTTGGGAATATGCGATGTGATTGGAATAAGTATAATAGGGTGAAAGGATAAGCCGAGGCGGTCATGGGGAAATTCCTTTAAAACAAAATAAAAAATATTTTGCACCTTTACAAAGGAAAAGGGGATTTTTCATTGAAAGGCGGAAAGGTTTTTTGGTGGGACCAGGGGATTAAATCGCAATCGAAGATTCGCAGCGGGAGCGGGTGTAACACATTATGGAAATTGCCGATTGCGATTGACGATGTGCAATCAATCGCATTAGCAGAAATGGTAGTTTGGGGATAAAACATATTGGGATAAATAATAGTGCGATGCGATGGAGGCAAAGACTTAAGAAACATTTCAAAATTGGTTTATCGCCCTTTACAAAGGAAAACCCACATTTGTTTGGGAAAAGGGAGGGAGGTTTTATAGTGGGGCTCGGCCAATCGCAATCGAGAGATCGGAGGAGCGGGGTCACAAGTATTAAGGATTTACAAAGTTGCGATGTGATTGATTGGAGGTGGATTTGTTTAATCGCATCAGGGTAATCGGGGAAGGGCGAATCGGAGGGGGACAATCGGAGCGGTGATTGGAATGTTCCGATCAATCGGAGGAGGGGATTATTCAATCGCATTGGAGGTTTATGGTTTTAAAAGACCTTTGCAATGCGATTTATACAATCGGATGGGGAAAAGAAGGGGGGTTTATAAAGAAAAATTTTAAACTTTTATGAAATAAAATGTAAAGGAGAAATGGGAAAAGGGGAAATATTAGGCTATAGGGGACCTTTATTCACTTAGGCATAATTTCCGATACAAGAGTCAGTTTTGAGAGTATAATATACCATTGGAAAGCTCTTTCCGGGCTCTTTCTGATGGAAGTACTTAGAACATGATTTTAAACTAAAAATTCTATAGAAAACACCTATGAAGGGTAGGGAGGTAGCTTTACGAAGATAACAACTTCTGAAGTGCAGCTTATTACATATGAAGACATAAAATTACATAATAAATGATAATAAAGGCAAAGTACCATGTTTTCACCTCAAAACATGGTTTTGAGGAGAAAATTACATCAATTTGAATAAAACATTTCTTTGATCTTCCCAGATGCTATGACTTAGAGTTTATTCGACCTCCTCATGACCTTGCGGATATTTATGACACTTGACTCATTAATTTTACCATGATGAGACTCTAGAATCTAATGAGACCAACCCTATGACTTAATAATATGGATTGGGAGTGAAAGTGACTCATTACTAAAGACCACAGAGAGGATAATCAGCAAGTTTCACATGAGGGAAAACAGATGAAAGGCCACTACCATCAATGAATCCATGGCCTAGTGGAATGATGAAATTTTATGGTATGGGACTCCTAATATGCAAATGAAAAAGAGTAAATTTGATCACTGATGGTAGTATGACCAGACTGACACTAATAGTTTATATGTTTGAGAAGGAACTACCAACGAGTTGCATGGACTTGTAGGTTCATCTTCTAATCCAGCTAGTAGATGAGGTTGAATTAGTTGGGGTGGTTTATTGTCGTTGGATGTTCTTCTTAGAGAGGTACATGAAGAAATTGAAAGGTTTTGCTCGAAAAATGGAAAAAATTGAGGGGTCTATCGTAGAGGGGTACATATCATATCAGTCTTTCTATTATGCCAGTGAGTACATCAATCAGATTGACAACACACTAGGTGTGGTGATTTGGGACGATGAAAGGGATGAAGATAAAAGAGAAGGGGAGCTTCTCAAAACGAATGGAAAAAGGTGCTTGATAAAGACTAAGCGACTTATAATTTGTAAAATTTACACAAAGTAAATATTCACATTGAACATTGATATAATTTATATTTTGATCTCATATGTACTATATGTCGGTTTTATTTCATCAGTGAATGAAAAAATTGAAGAAATCAATAAATTTATTCTTTACAATTCTGAAGTGACACAACCGCGGGTCGCATTGTACGAACAAAAGAGGATGAAATAGGACAGTGACAGGAAACAATTCAGGTGGTTGAATGGTATAAGTGTGCCTTAACTTGATCATTTAAAATAAATATGCCAATTATGTGCCCCAATTGTAGGGTTGTTGACCAAGTCAGAGAGAAATATGGTTCAACCGGTCATTACCTGTGTTTTCTTAAGGATGCGCTAAACGTAGCGATTGGGTGAAACGACTCGGTAATAATATATTTATGTAAATTTTAAACTTAATAATGCACCTTTCAAATATAACATCTATATTTTATATTTTAACAGTTGGGTTATTAGACACATAACACTATGATTTGTTAAATTTTTTTATAAGTGCAATTTTTCCCATCTATGTGGGAATATGGACACCATTTTCACACAAAAAATGTTGATGATGGACATAGGACACAAGACTATGGAGTGGAAGTCGAGTTATATCAATCTAGCCTAGCTACCCACCGCGATCAAAACCTAGTACGAGGGATGTTAGGTTACGTTAGAAAGATACCAGAGTTCATTGAAGTGGACTTCTCTTCTTTTCAATGTCTTATTTTTAGGTGCAAATGGTGGGACACCTTTGATTGGAATAATGTAAAGGAAGATCGCGATAGTATGTTGATATGTATCAACTCTAGAAATATGTGGGATGAAGATAAGCAGCCTTATGTTTTCCCCAAACACTGCAACTAGGTGTTTTTTTACCCAGATGTGTTGGATAGGGTTTGGTGGTTCATATTGAGACATGACCCTAGATAAAAACATATTTGTGAGAAAAATAGAGTTATCATGTCAAGTGAGGAAGATAATGATGGTGATGAGAAAAAAGAGTGATATGGTACATGTTTTGTTTCATCATTTATACAATTTAAGATGAGTTTTTATAAAGAAGAGGACTTAACCTTATAACCAAGACTCTTTTTTTCCAAACATTATAATATGTATTTTGAATTAATTACTTTGCATTGTGTTAATGTTAAAATCATTTCACTTGATAATTGGCAATTATGTTGACCTTGAAAGAAATGCACTGTATCAAGTTCTTTTTTGTTATGTCAATTCCTAAATTAATACAACTACTTGATTGTTTTAAATGGTTTTTCACTATATCATTACTTAAATAAATGCACCATATATATATATATATATATATATATATATATATATATATATATATGGTGCATTTATTTAAGTAATGATATAGTGAAAAATCATTTAAAACAACCAAGTAGTTGTATTATTTTAGGAATTGACATAACAAAAAAGAACTTGATATATATATATATATATATATATATATATATATATATATATATCTTCAAATTTAAAAAAAAATTATTAACATATACAACTATTTTTGGTATGTAAGATCATAATAAAATAATGATAATTCTAAACATGAATTTATTTGCATTATTTTCTAAACTTTATTATGTTACAAAAATTCATATTATTCTAGATTTATTATTTTACAATTATTTATATTCTTACAAATTTACAAATTTACAATTATAGTAATTTAACAATATGTATGGTATACATTTTACAATTTTAAGATGATTCAATTTTACAATAGTTATGGTTCAAATTTGACAATTTTTCAAATTTACAAATTTTATAATTTTAATAAAATTGAATCATCACGATACATACAATTATAAATTTAAAAATTTATAATTTTACAGGTATGGTAATTTAACAATATGTACGGTATAAATTTTACAATTTTAAGATGATTCAATTTTACGGTAGTTATCGTTCAAATTTGACAATTTGACAATTTTTCAAATTTACAATATTACACAATTTTAATAAAATTGAATAATCATGATACGGAAAATTGCAATTACAAATTTATAAATTTACAATTTTAAAATTATGGTAATTTAAAAATATGTACGGTATAAATTTTACAATTTTATGATGGTTCAATTTTACAGTAGTTATTGTTCAAATTTGACAATTTGACAATTTTTCAAATTTACAAAAAACAATTTTAATAAAATTGAGTCATCACAATACATATAACAACAATTACAAATTTACAAATTTACAATTTTAAAATTATGATAATTTAGCAATATGTATGGTACAAAATTTACAATTTTACGATAACTGAATTTTAGGGTAATTATGGTTCAAATTTGACAATTTTACAATTTTACAAATTTACAAAATTTACGATTTTAATAAAATTGAATAATCACGATACATACAATTGCAATTAAAAATTTACAAATTTACAATTATGGCAATTTAACAACATGTACGGTATTTTTACAATTTTAAGATGATTCAAATTTTATGATATTTCAATTTTACGGTAATTATGGTTCAAATTTGACATTTGTACAATTTTATAAATTTACAAAATTTACAATTTTAATAAAATTGAATCATCACGATACATACAATTACAATTACAAATTTCCAAATTTACAATTATGGTAATTTAACAATATGTACGGTAATTTAACAATTTTAAGATGATTCAATTTTACGGTAATTATGGTTCAAATTTGACAATTAATTTACAATTTTACAGATTTACAAATTTTACAATTTTAATAAAATTGAATCATCACAATACATACAATTACAATTACAATTTTACAATTTCTCAATATAATTACAATTATAATTACAATTTTACAATTACAATTTTACAATTTTATATACAATTACAATTACCAATACATAATATTTAATAAATATCATGATTTAATATTAAAAATAAACATCACGATCATGGTAACCATTGTACAAACATCATATTCTCAAATACACATTCAAATTCTCTATCATCTAATCATCGTGATCATGATCATCTAATAAAACACAAGCATTGTATAACATCATCACCACACAAAAATAAAATATATATCTCATGTCAAATAACTTCTATAACATACACATCTATCTGCAAGCGCATTAAATGAACATATCTAACATGACCTGATGCAGGAGCATCAAAGCTAAATTTTCATTATTCAATTATGTAATTAGGGGGGTGATGATTTTTAATTATTTTATTAATTAATTTGCTTATTTTTAATAAATTAGGAGAGAAAAATAAATGTGAGGATTATTGTAAATATTCCTTAAATAATTAAAGATATGAGTGGAGTTGAATTAGGTAGATAATATAGGGATGAGGAATTCCATAAACGAGACTTAGTTGAGTCCAAAAAAAGATAAATCTAATTTAGATTTTAAGTTGAGATTTGTGTGGAGGAAATTATGGAATGGAATAAATTATATTTATGTATAAATATGTAGCTTGTGAGGGTGAGAAAAGGCATGGAGAGAAGTGAGGAAGTGAGGAATACAGAGAGTAAGAGAAATGGTTTGAAGGGCTGAGAGCCAAGAGGCCGCCCATTGTAATATTTGGCCAAAGAGTTTTTATGTTTTAATATCAGTATTTTTTGTTGTATGGCTCTCTTTCCCTTTATGTATATCTTGCATAGTATCAAATTTTTTTTTTAATGAAGAATTAGATGAGATTTTTAAGCAAGAAGGAAGCACTCATGTTTTTATATGATAAGATCTGAATTAACCCAGTATCCTGGCATCATTTGGTATCAGAGCGGGAAAGATGCATGTTCTACATTTTGTTTTGAATCTGCAAGTATATTGATATGCCATAGACTAGTATGCTAATTGCAGGGAGACGATTTTCGTTGTGGAGGGTGATACATAGTTTTAAAGCACTGTAGTGGAGTGCGGCATTGGGTGGACGTAGACAAATACTCTCCGGAAAAATGTTGAGAGACTGAAATCCTTGGATGGTGCAGTGAATCCTGTGGTGGAAAAGTCGTGACAAGAAAATGTTAGCAACACCACTGTCATAACGTGACTCTGTGGGATTGTGATGAAACTGAAATATACAATGCTGCAAAGTTAATCATAGGGGGCACAGTCAATACATTCATGTTTCTAGGTAACCGAATATTAAATTCGACCTTCCTGTAAAGAAAATTCGATGGTGGTGTTTGTGTTTTAACCTGCGTTAGCATTACTGGATAGTGGCATAGTCATATGCATTGAGGATTTGTGTTAATATTGCTGGTAGAGTGGCATAGTCATTGCATGAAGAATTGTTGGTGTGATGAGTCTAGTGAGTGATGGAGGCCGTGGCATATGGTAATGACCTAGGTATGATGTAAGTGGTGTGCATTTGGAACAACGCTTGCAGCAGAAGCAATCTCGAATTGCTTGAATTATAAACAAAGGACATAATTAGAAGTAGGAAGGACGGATTAAAGACGTAGCATATCCATTAATGAAGCGGCAAGAAATTAACAAAGCACAAGAGAAGGAGAATTGAAACTTTAACTCAGTGTTACACCTGCAAGGATGTGTTAGTCCGATGCATTGGTGTCTACAGAGAGATTGGCAGCGTCCAATGTATGATCGTGATGCAGAGAAGCTCTGCGATGAACTACTTCTAGATCTGCAACGCAAGGGTTTGGTCACGTTGAATTAAACTCATATGCATTCAATTCATTTTCGTTAGCAAAAACTATGTTTTAGACTGCGTAAAAATTTACGATGGGGTCGATTGATGCAGTGTAATCCTGTGTTGAATTGTATGAATCATGCTGCAAGACTAAGTCTGCGTTGAAAATTGCGTAGAGATTGGTGTAGGCTCCAATCGAAATACCAAATCAGAAAATCAAAACCATCTTTATTTGTGTGATTTCCATGGAGGGTGCGAGGCTGTGGATTCGACCAATCTAATGGTATGTTGTTTACTTAATGTCATCGTCAAGCTATTGACTTCCTTGGTCTATTCATGAAGTACATTGGCTTGGTTTGCTTAGGTGGATTCCACATGCCAACTTTTGATTATTTACTATTAAATAAAATGGTTCTTAAAAGAACCCATTTGTTATTGAAAAGGGGAGTTTACATAATGCTACAGCATTTCAATGTTATGGGTTAATGGAGTGGAATATGGAATTTCACACTAAGTGGCGAAGAACGAATCAAATTGCATCATTTGAAGAGTAAACCCAGGTCTTAGTTAAATTGAAAATTTTGCTACACTAATTTGTAAGTGGAAATTGTGTTTTCTACATCAAGTTTTGGAAGCTAGTCATATCAAGGCACTTAAAAATGGCATGTGTGGAGCTTGTAAAAGAGGTGCAGCTCCAGCGGAACATTCAAGGTATGGATCCAGTATTTCCATGGTACAACCTTCCAGCGTAAGAAAAGGTCACTGGGATTAATCGAGGTAAAGTGTTTGCAAATAGTTCATGTGAGTTTTGTTTGGAGAATGTAATATTGAAAGGATATTTGGTTACAATAAGGTTTCATGTTTTCAAAGCAAGAAATTTAAATTGAAGAGATTGAGATGAGGGAAATTGGCTTAAAGGGGAGATTGTGTGTACTTTGAAGGTTTCTAACATTTATTACTGGGAAAAGATTTATGTTAGAAAATTGCTGGGAAGAAATTTATTTGCTGGGGAGAAAATGGACCTTGCTTGTTCAAAGTAAATGTGTAGAGGCTTGAATGTATTCCTAAAAGAATATGAGAGAGGAGGGTTGGATCATTTCAACCACAAGAAAATTTAAGGTAAGTGCTCATTGAATGAATCAATATTCATTGAGTAGAAGTATTTTAAAATCTGGAAGATTAAATTTCCTTGTCATACTGAAGAAGATGATATTTTGTAAATTTTATGAATGAGTGGAAATGTTGCAAATACAAAGGTATAAATGAATGGAAAATGAATGAAAATGTGCTATCCTGGGTGATATAAAGAGAAACATGAATTTCTAGGTGAGAGAGTTTATCATGCATAATGTGGATTTTTTGCAGTTTTGGTTAAATCCTTTTGGACCAAAGATTGTAGTTGGAAAAGGGAGAATTATTTTGATTTGTGTTTTAAGATTGTAAACATAATTTCTTGATGGTGTAAAATATTTATTTTACCATCATGTGATGGCGTCTAAGAGGTGATATTCAGGATGGACACAATGAAAATGTATGCATTAAGATGACGAACTTATGGGCATGCGAGTATTTATGGTGACAAAGACGATACAGAAGAATGGAAACCAGAGAATTGAGATTGCGAATATAAGGTTTGTTAATAACCTTAACATGAGCATAAGGTATGATAGTTCATAAAGGTATTTTTGAATGTTGGAAATTGAATGGTTTATTTATTTTCACCATAAAATAAATCTTGGAAAACATGGATTGCATTTCGACTAAAGACTTCAGTATCATGTGAAATGATAATGGGAAACTGATGATTTTCCATAAGAATGGAGTATGAAAGAGAGTGAATATTTTTACATCATAAAATGAACTAGGAGTACATATTTGTTGGAGGATTGTATAACTTGAATTAAGTCAAAATATCCACTATCATAATTATTGGGGCAAGCCTTAAAGTCAAACAAATGTTAGAGTCAAATGAACATTTGGATAGTTTGAGTTAAGATTGAGTATTTTCATCCAAGATTAAGAATTGATGTAAGTCTGAAGTCAAAGAGTTGTAAGTTAAGTAAAAAAATCTTAATGTAATGGGGTGCATGATCGACGGAGCCTGACACCCAAAGAATTGGTCATTGTAACACATGAGTTACTAAAGTTTTGTTTGCAGCAAAGTGAAGCAAGATAATTTCCAAAGACTAATCCCAAGACAGAGAATTGAAAGAGGTCAAGCGCTGAAAGAAAGCTTGCATTGTTGAATGGCAAGTGGGAAAACTTGCTGAAAAGTGGATTGAATGAAATCCACATGTGAACAGATGAAGTTCGTAAAATAGGGGAAGATCACTGTTGATATTCATCTCACAAAACTTGATGAAGACCATAGGAGAAGGAAGAAGAAGGAAAATTCCAAGGTAAGTGGCATATGTGAGCAGTTAACAGATGAAGATTATGAGCGGGAGAAGGCTGAGATAACAGTTCACCTTGAATTGTTAATGGAGTTTTTGCAGGAAAATATGAAATACCAGACACATGGTTGGACCATGAGGAAGAAAGTAAAATGGCATAGACTACATGAAAAGAGGGAAAAGCAGGTAAACATACAGTTGACAAAATATTTGAGGAAGCTCGAGAAGATGTTGAGGTGTGAAGAACTCAGAGAGTCTGAGTTAAAAATGGATGTTTCCATTTGTGGCCTAGAACAAGGTGAAATTCTGGGTGAAGATATCAATGAGGAAGATCTCATGAAATATTGGAATAGCTCAGAAGAATCTGAATATGTGTTGTTGAGAGAAGCAGATGAGGCTATGAAGCCTTGCATTTTTAAATCTCACAGTTTATGTATGTTTGTAGGATGTGCAAGAGATGGTGAGAAGTCTAGTGAAACTGTCACAAAGGAGAATGAAACTCTTGAGATGGAGTCTGATGGAGAATTCCTTTTAGAGGAGGAAGGTACTAATTTGTTGCAGCAGGAATAAATCATAAATGAATTATTTTTTGGGGTAAGACAACCAGTTGAAGTTGTTATGGAGTAGAACCATAAAGGAAATGCCAAAGAGATATTCCAAGGAGGTAAACAAATTTATTTGTTTAGTGAATTTGCTGACAGAATTTTACAATGTGATGATGTTGAAACCAGGACAACTCAGGAAGATTGCCAGAAGAAGAATGATGCTGGGAATGAAGGTTGTGATGAAGTGCTAAAAATATTTCACATGGAAATCGAATTCTTGGAACGGTGGCTTAAGAAACCTGAGGGAGAGATGAAGCTTACAGAATCCGATTCAGAAGAAATTGCAGTTAATATGCATGATAGGGATGAAATGTTTTTAAAATTTATAGAGTTGAATGAATGTTATAAATTTTCAGATAATAATGTAATTGTAGGTACATAAACCGACATTAACGGATATGATGTCTAACTCAGATAAATTGAGTAGAAATTATTTGGCGTTGAGATGGAAGATCAGAAGTGGCAAGAAAATTATGTCCATAGAGACATAAAGGAGACAGAAATATTGATCCAGCAGGATAAAGATGAAACCAGCCAGTAGTTCAAAATAGGATCTACTGAAATCCAGAAAGTCGATGATGGAAGATTCGTGCTTGAAGCATCAAAAGAGACCGAAAGGTCTTATCTTTTTAAAATTAACAGTTTGTTGGTGAATGCAGGTACAACACCAGATGAGGAAATTGTTGCTATAAAAGCAATCAAAGACTATAGTTGTAATCAAGAAGGAGTTCTTGATTATTCTTCATTGAAAAAAATTAATTGTTCAACTTAGTTGGAAACGAAATAATTCGACAAAGAGGAATTATTTCGAGGAATTTGCAGAAGAAATTGTTGGAGAAGCCGATGGAATCTGATCGACAGAGTGAGTGATGAGTTACCACATCGAGTTGATACCTTGAAGGACCAGCGATAGAAGAGAGTTTGGAATTCTGGAGGGAGCAAGTCATCAGGACTTGTGGTTGTCACATTGTTACAGAAAAGCGACAGACCTCATAGACAGGAGTCTATGGAAACTTCTCTACATGGGGAGTCTGATGCAGGAGCATCAAAGCTAAATTTTCATTATTAAATTACGTAATTAGGGGGGTGATGATTTTTAATTATTTTATTGATTAATTTGCTCATTTTTAATAAATTAGGAGAGAAAATATAAATGTGAGGATTATTGTAAATATTCCTTAAATAATTAAGGATATGAGTGGAGTTGAATTAGGTAGATAATCTAGGGATGAGGAATTCCATAAACGAGACTTAGTTGAGTCCAAAAAAAGATAAATCTAATTTAGATTTTAAGTTGAGATTTTTGTGGAGGAAATTATGGAATGGAATAAATTATATTTATGTATAAATATGTAGCTTCTGAGGGTGATAAAAGACACAGATAAAAGTGAGGAAGTGAGGAATACAGAGAGTAAGAGAAATGGTTTGAAGGGCCGAGAGCCAAAGAGTTTTTATGTTTTAATATCAATATTTTTTTGTTGTATGGCTCTCTTTCCCTTTATGTATATCTTGCGCAGCATCAATTGTTTTTTTAGTGAAGAATTAAATGAGATTTGTAAGCAAGAAGGAATCACTTGTGTTTTTATATGCTAGGATCTGAATTAACCCAGTATCCTGGCATCATGACCTAACAATATACACATAATGATGAAAACCAACATGTAAATTAAGTACATCAAAATGAACTTAAATGATCAGAAACTGAATTGGGGACAAAAATTTGATAAAAAATGAAAGCGTTTAGAATCGCTCGAAACCAGAATGACCGTATAGGTCTCGTCTTCTTGATTCCGACATACTTCATTTCGCTCAAAACTGAGTCCGTATGAGAAAGTTAGAGCATTCTGATCGCTTGGCTAAATAGGTAAATTTTGGTGTCATGGATGTTGACTAGGCATCCATACAATCCAGTCAGAAAAAAGAATATTCCTTGTGATATTCCTGGAATATTCCCTCTAGGTGGACCAGGGAGCTACTGTCAAGTGTCATTACCGGATTGGTTGGATTTTTCAATTTTTGATTGGTTTTGATTCCTCCAATTGGGCGTCAACACATGGCTAGCCCAGAGGCCACCACGTGTCCCTCAAAAGTTGAAATTGGTCAAAGGTTGGTAGAATTTCACTTATTATATGGTGGAAAAAATATTATGTCGGAGGACCAATGAAGGTCTGGTTCGACCCCGCGATCTTCCCCACGCAAATGCCAAGACTTACCACATATTCTATGCATTGGATCTTAATTAATATGGATGTTGGATTATATTTCAATTTGAATGTAATTTTAGTGGGGATAAAGTGGGGGCCAACCCCTTACCACATAACCATGGCTTATGACCATGGCGGAGAGCTTATGCTAATGGCACGGATTAAAAACATTAAACCATGTTAATTAACCCATAAGCCATATTTAAATGCGCTTAACTTTGGATTAGTTTTAAGTGCATGGTTAGTGATAAGTGCACATTAAATAGCACCTAATCTCCAAATTAAAACTAAGTGTGGATTATCACTAGTTGGCGGGGTCTACTAATTTCGACGGGAGCTCCATAATTGTCGACGTTAACTAGAGTTTCTCCATATTTAGAGGAACTTCCGTAGGAGAAACTAAAGAAGCCATAAATTTGGCATATTTCGACCAAAAGAGGCTCAAAAAGAGTCAATCCTAGATGATTTGGATGCTCTGAGCATGATGGTGTAGGTTTCAGAAGTAGAGGAGCATTTTTGTAAGTGATTTTTCCACTTTAAAGATTAAAAATTCTCAGGCCCACCAAGAGAGAAGGCCATGTCTAGTGCACCTAAAGACCATTTGCAGAGCTAGAAGAGGATACTTAGGGGTTTTTGGGTCTTCTGAGTCCAATGAAGCAAGCTGCAGAGCCATTGGAGTAGTATAGGTGCATGTAATCAGATAATTTTCCATTAAGCCAAAGAGGACCAAGCCATTGAAGCAAGTCCATGGAGATGTTGCCCAGGAGGGGTGAACTCTGTTATGAGCTATGTGTTATGTGTTTGTTGTGTATTGTGTTCTCTACAATTTAATTACTGTTATGTGTTTTTAAAAGCTAATTTACTTAATGAATTGATCATAAAATACACACAAACTTGACACATAAACCCTCTCATAACTTGATAATTGAGACGATCCTTAAGCACACTTTTATTTATACTGATAAGGAAGCTAGCACAACAAAATTGGTTTGTCCATATTCAGATCAAGTTGGTATTAGAGCACAGTTTAGGTCATTTTAGCCCTCAGATGGTTTTCCAAGGTTAGTTTGAAAATTAGCTATTAGTTTTGTATTTGTGCAAGGAGAGTTTAACTGTGTGCAAGTTTATGTGTATCTCCTCTCTTCAGGAGAAGATCAAGAAATAAAAATTTTATGCATTACAAGTGTGATGGAAGCTTCATCAAGTACTGTTTCTAATCAATCTTCCATATCAAGACTCTTTGATAAAGAGATGTTCCAGAAGCTCTACATCATGAGTGATATGGTGCAAGAGATTTATGAAGATGAGAAGGAGAGCACTATAATTCAAGAGCAGTTGATTTCCATGAAGGAGGAGAAGAAAGAGCTTCTTGAAAAGATGCATGAGATGGAGACATCTCCATATTGAAAATGAAACCTTAGCCAAGTATGTGTATGAAAAAGAGGTATTCAATTCAATTTTATCTTCTATTTCTTATCAAAATGAATGTGTAGGTGATTTTTGAAAGACACACTAGAGGAATAGGGTCCAAATTATTGATGAAGATGGGCTATGAAGGTAAACGTTGGGAAAACATGCACAAGGCATAGTTGATCCCATTTTTGTTGAGTAAATACCTAGGTATTTGGGTCTTGGTTATGGACAACATTATGGAGAATGATCCAAAGCCAAGGAGGCACATGAAGGTGTTCCAAGAAGGACTTTCATTACATGTTCATTATCTCAAGCTTCTGAAGTTTGTGTTCATGAGGAATGAAATGGTTTTACACCCACTTTGCAAGAAGCTGTTTATAAGTATGCAACTAATGTAAATGGAAAACATGAGGATGTTGAAAGCTCTAAATTAATTGAAGCCATTGTTGGTATTCCAAAGAGAGACACTACCCCATCAAATTCACATCCTCAAGAAGGAAAAAAAGGTGAATGTGCAAGGTATAAATCTTCCTTTAATCTAGTTGATTTTGATTATGATAAACATGGAAAATATTCACATAATATTTGGAGAAAGTTTACATGTTCCTTTTGTGGTTTGAATAACCATACTGTTTGTAGGTGTTGGAAAAAGATAGCCATGCACAGGAAACTTTAAAAACAAAGGAGACATAAATCCAAAGGTCCAATGGAAAATGAAAATCATGTCGAAAAGAAGATGCAATTATTTTGCACTCATTACCATAAGCAGGGTCATCTTGTAGACAAGTGTTGGACTTTTTATCCAATAAGTCATCCACGAAATTTGAAGAAGGTGCAAAGAGATATTGCCAAGAATGGAAAGGAGGATTCCATAATCGATGTGGGTAAGGATGATTCACATAATGAAGTGCAGCTGAAAGAAGTTCCATTGAAATAGTTTGGAAAGAGATGGTTAGATTTCTTAACGAATTAAGGCCTTGAATTTATTTTGATGATTGATGCAAATCTTGCCTTATTGATGCATTTCTTTGCCAATTGAATGCATTTCTTTTCTCTTGAAATTATTTTGCATATTTCATGAAGAAAGATGTTGGAAAAGTAGAGTTATGTTGACTCACTTAGACGCAGCAAATATGGAAATTTTTAGTTCCAATTTGAATGTAAATGCATTTCTTTTTCTCTAGAATGCATGTTGCATGTTTACGTCAGGAAGGTGTTTGAAAGTGGACTATGTTGACTCAATTTGTTGCAGAAAATTTGATCATTTTAGCTCTTTAAGTACTCTTACATACCAATGGGATTATTCTACTTGCGAGAGAGTTGAGCATTGTATACATGCATGAGAGTTTGTGTGTGTGAATAGTAGAAATTTTGATAGTTTCATTGTGCTTGAACATGCATGAGTGATTGAATTGTGTTGGTTCATTTCTTTGTTAACATGCATGTTGTCAACTTGAGAGTATTGATCATTTTCACATGCATGAGTGATCAAATTGTGTTGGTTGATTGATTATTACATGTATGTCTTATCGACTTGGAAGAGTTGACTTTGTCTCCAAAGATGAAAGGGAGATGTTAACGAATTGTTTCATGAGATGTGAAATTCTTGTTGTTTTGGGAAAATAATCGTCAAGTTGTTGTACATGATTTTGTTTGACTTGAGAGTTAATGGTTTGAAGATATATGTTTTTTTGAAACCCATCGACAAATTACACAGATGTAAGAGTACATGGCAATGTTCACAGCATGTGAAATGTATTGCTTTGAAGGAGCAAAAGGAAGAGGTATTCAAGTTGTGTTTCTTGCATGATGTGTTTTTCAAGTTAATGGTTTTTCTTGTGAAAATATGTATTAGGATTTTGGAAGGTCCGATATTGAGTGAGAGCCTCATGATTAGTCTTCATTCTCAAATCATGGCATGAGTAGCATGTCGAATTGGAGGATGATAGAATCAAGCAGCGGAAAGTGGACAAGATTCCAAAAAATATTGCAGCCAAAACAAAAGCCATTGTAGAACATTTGATGTGTTGACGCCAAAAAGTGAAAGAGATGGCGAATGCATTCTTCCAGATGTGGAATTTAGAACCATGGAGGTAAAAATAATGGGCATTTATCTTCTTGTGATTACTGATAATGGAACTCATTGTTTTAGTTCACTTAGATGGGATTGACTTGGAAAAGTGGTTTCCAAGGAGAAGCTTGCATCGAATGCATGTGGTGCAAAAGAGGAACAGGATTCTCAGTGGGAATTTCCAAGCATAGAGGGATTTCTTTGGTAGAAAAAAAAATTCATCCAGTCAGCAAACAACCATCAAGTGTTGGATTGGGTCAAAAGCAAAAGGTGGATATTGGTTGAAGTGCCAAGCCATTTGCAAGGCAAGACATGTTAGTGAACCAAAGTGGTTGTCATGGAGATTTTTCCAAGTAGAATCAAGTTGAAAAAAATTGGAAAAAAGAAGAGTATTAAAATCTCATCAGATAAACACGTCCAAAAGCCTGTCAGTGGGAAGGAGTGATTTGAAATTGAATAGGGGGAAACAATTTACTAAAAAAATAATTTGTTTAGAATTTCTCGAAACTAGAAAAATCACATAGGTATCATTTTCTTGATTCTAGCGCACTTCGTTTCACTCAAAACCGAGTCTATATGAGAATGTTAGAGTGTTTTGATTGCTTGGCTAAATAGGTAAATTTTGGTGAAATGGATGCTGACTAGGCATCTGTACAAGCTAGTTATAAAAAAGAATATTCCAAGGAATATTCCTAGAATATTCCCTCGAGGTGGACCAGTGAGTTTATTCCAAGTGTCATTACCATATTGATTGGATTTGTCATTTTTTTATTGGTTTTGGTTCCTCCAGTTGGGTGTTGACATGTGGCTAGCCCAGAGGCCGCCACATGCCCCTCCAAGGTTGAAATTGGTCAAAGGTTTGTTGAATTTCACATATTATATGGAAGCAAAAATATTATGTCAGAGGATTGGTGGAGGTCGGGGTCGATCTCGCGACCTCCCCCACGCAAACGCCAAGACCTACCACATCTGCTACGCATTGGATCTTAATTAATATGGATGTCGGCTTATATTTCAATTTGAGTGTAATTTTGGCGGGGGTAAAGCGAGGGCCAGTACTGAAGGGCCAGCCCCTTACCACAGAACCATGGATCATGAAAACGATGGAGAGCATATACTAGTGGCGCAGATTAAAAACATTAAACCATGTTAATTAACCCATAAGCCATATTTAAATGTGCTTAACTTTGGATTAGTTTTAGCATGGTTTGCGCTAAGTGCCCATTAAATAGCACCTAATATCCACATTAAAATTAAGTGTGGATTAGAACTAATTGATGGAGTCTACTAATTTCGGCAGAAGCTCCAGAATTTTCGAGGTTAATTGGAGTTTCTCGAGATTTAAAGGAGCTTTCCTAGGAGAAACTGAAGAAGCCATAAATATGGTATATTTCAACCAAAAGAAGCTCAGAAAGAGTCAATCCTAAATGATTTGGATGCTCTGAGCATGATGGTGCAGGTTGCAGAGGAACAGGATCACTTTTGTAAGTGATTTTTCCACTTTGAAGATTAAAAATGCCAAGGGCCACCAAGAGAGGAGGCCATGTCTAGCTCACCTGAAGACCATTTGTAGAGCTAGAAGAGGCTACTTAGGGGTTTTTGGGTCTTCTGAATCCAATGGAGAAGGTTGCAGAGCCATTGGAGAACTATAGGTGCACATAATCATAGAAATTACCATTAATCCAAATAGGGCCAAGTCATTGAAGCAGGTCCATGGAGATGTAGCGCATGAGGGGTGAACTCTGTTATCAACTCTGTGTTATATGTTTGTTGTGTATTATATTCTTTGTAATTTAATTGTTTTTTTGTGTTTTTAAAAGCTAATTTATTTAATGAATTTCTCATAAAAGACACACAAACTTGACACATAAACCTTCTCATAACTTGCTAATTGAGACGATCCTTAAGCACACTTTTAGTTATATTGATGAGGAAGCTAGCACAAAAAAACTAGTTTGTCCATATTCATATCAATAAAAAATGCACCACACACACACACACATATATAATGTCAAAAATATACAACTATAATAGAATTTCATATAAATGTCAAATAACTAGTGGTACATGAACAATACTATAACTAGTTGAGGCCTGCTCAGATGGTGCCTGCTCAGATGGTTCCTGCTCAGAAGGTTCCTGATCAGATGGTGTCTGATCAGGAGGTGCCTACTCATATGGTGCCTGCTGAGGAGGTGTCTACTTAGGAGGTGTTGCCTTCTCATCTCCACGAGGTGACAAAGGAGGAGGTGGAGTACTAGAATGATCACTCCCCTCATGATCATCATCTGAGTTGTTGTGTGGTGCATCTCCAAGGTGCCTATCCATCCTCACTGCTAGTAGCATGGAAGATCCAATGATATGACGCATAAGGATCATAATATCATGTGGAATGTCGCTCTAGAGATCCTTGAGAGTACGATCTGCTTGGCTGTCTCTAATCATCGCAGGGCGCTCTCCCTCATCAACCAAGAGTCTACATATTCGGTCGCCCGAGTCCATGTTGAATCATATGTCATCCCTATGCCACATGCCAGTGGGTATCTGCACCTGAGGAGGTCTCTCACCCTTTGCGACCTCTGCAACCTCCTCATCATCTACATGCTCATCCAGTTGGGTGGAGGAATGTCCCCAATGAACGTGCCAATATCTAGAAAATATATATTACACAACAATAATTAGACAATTTCATTAAAAAATTTAATAAAACAAGTTAAATAAAGTGTTATAATAAATGTTATTCTAATTAATTAAGACAATAAAATGAAACTATATTAATTTAAAGAAAACACTAATATTACCTATATCATCTGGTGGCTCATCCTGTGTAAAGAGGATTTTGGGACACCCTCACCAATCCAACCCCTCGTAAGGAAACGATACCATCAAAAACATGTGCTCATCCTCACTGGTTCGTAGCTCCAATGCATCACTAGAAATCCTCTCCGGATTCTCTCACTTGCCCATACTGGGCATCATATTGCCCCACATGTGAATTCGTACCTCTATCATCAGCCTACGAGGCTGACAGAAAATAGTAGGCCTCGTCTTCGGAAACCTCTCAAAAAATAAACAAAACGAATCTGAAGCAAAAGGTAAGGTCAACCTCCCACGTTCCTAAGAATGACATCTATCTAAGGCTATACAAAATTGTTGCAAAATAATGGCAGACCATCTAACAAGTCGTGGCATCTGGAATAGAGAATCAACATAAAATAAAAGAGGGTAACTAATGCATTTCCCGTCACTGGTATAATGTGCAATGGTGGTTAGTAATAGTGAGAGGCACCTAACCTCCTCTAAAAAAAAGAACCAATCCATAGCTATCCACCAGGCACCTGAAAATATGTTGGAGAAAGTGTGTCATCCCTAATATATCTCTGAGAGTACAACAACTGACTCTCTGGTGCATAATTGAAGGGGACATCAAGGAACTTGGGAAAATCCTCACCTCTCCTAGATAGGACAGTGATAAAATACATGTCCTCCTTAGTGGGTTGAAACCACTGGTTAGGACTGACACGAAAAGCCTTTCGGTGGGCATCCCATTTGTAGATAAATTGTACCAATAAGCCATTGTGCCCCTTCAGGGTTGTAGCCTCCTCATAGAACTTAAGGAGGCCTACATCCCTCAAAATAAACTAGGTGGGTGGCATAACAGGGTGAGGGTACAAAATTCTCTCCCTCTCCCTTGCCACGTTGTATCATGTTGTAATGGTCATATCTCTGCTCCTGTTGTTTTCTCTCATGTCTCTGTTGACGTCACTGAATGATTCACATATTAAATACATCAGCCTCCCTCATACATAAAACATATTTTTTTTATTAAATGACAAATATATTTACAAATATATAAATATAACTTTTATTGAAAAAGAAAAAAAGAGCATTCGATGTGTCACAAAAAATATTCACGCACTGCCAACGGTGCATACACTAGTACATATGGTCAAAATTCCGACACTTTAGTTTCGACAATTTTAACGTATTGTCGGAAATTTCCCCATTTTTTCTCATTTTTTAAATCCTGCCAACAAGCGTCGCTCTAGCAATGTTTTTGGAGTATCTTCGTAACAACAACATTTAGGAAAATCATCGGAATACCAAAGTTTTAGGAAAAACTGTCGAAATACCGACGTTTAGGAGACATACGTTGGTCTTGCGACATTTAGGAGACATACGTCAGTCTTGCAACGTTTAGGGATACCATTGATCTTGCGACGTTAATGGAAAAACCATCGGAATACTGACGTTTAGGAGACATATGTCTATCTTCCAATGTGTAGGGATACCGTCAGTTTTGCATCATTTAGGGCCAAGTATTGATCTTGCGACTTTTAGGAGCCAAAACATCGGTCTTACAACATTAAGGGAAAAGACATGGAAAATTATTTTCCCGCTCTGCTTGTTTTTTTTCTTAACAGAGAATGGGTTTTCGAGTATTTCCTACTTCAAGGGTTTCCTGACGGAGAAAATCGCAATACAGGGTTTAGGGCGCGTTATTTCTAGCACCTTGACGGTTTCCCAAGGTTCAATTTCACTTTCCATGATCGAGGGTTCAGAGATTATTTGATATATTTGGTGGTTTTTATGGCAAAAATAAATATATATATATTTTTTTTCCTGAATGAATGTCGTCTCCTGATTTAGGTATGTATTATGTAGTTAGAATCATTGTTTTTTATTGGTATATTGTTTTTTATTTTTGGTTTGAATTGAACTTGACTCTTTAGAGTTATTCCCTTATGTATGTTAGGTATCGTGAATTTTTATTTTCGAGTAAAATAAGAAGCCCTTTAGCACTTACTTTTAATTATTTTGTCATCTGTTGGATGGAAAGTTGACGACATGCTTGATTCTAGTGTGGGTGGGAATTATTTTTTCACTTATGGCTTCTGTGGTTATTTTTATGCTTCATCACTACCTGCATTGGGTTCAAATAGTCGGTGGTTGCTGCATCTCTGTATATTTTTTTCATGGGGTGCAAACAACAAATCATCGAGAGGTCATTTTTTACGGTGGCTAAGGTTCATGCTTTAGTTGTCGTCCTGGTGACTGATTTGATTCTAGTGTGTGTGGATACATGTTTTTCACTTCTTTCGGGGATCACCTACAATTCACCTCACCAGTTAATCGTTACCAGTTACCCTTGGGTTAAAAAATTGGTTTTTTTTGCTTATCTGCATGCTTGGATCTAGAGGCAGGGGTAGCAATATTTTTAGAAATGATTAATGTTTAAAAGTTTCTAGGATCTATGTTTCCCTAGTTTCTGAACATCAAATGTCTGCAATGGCTCTTCCTGTAAAAGATACAGGGCCATAAAATTTTGCCATACACAGGTGGGGATTGTGGTATGTTGTCCATTAAGTTTAGATAAATACATTATAATGGCAAATACCTTTCCAAAACGTCATTGCTACAGGTTCTATAGTGACGTAGGGGGCAGATACTTGATCAAAGAGTACAAATAATTAGAGTAATTTTAGAGCTTAGCATGTAAATTTATGAAATCATTGTAAATTTATAGTCAAGGTAAAAATTGTGCATTCATCTTTGGGTCAACCTTTATACTAACTCTACTCTATTTAGATGATACTATTACTTGTGTGTATTGTTCTATTACTTTTGTGCATTGTTTTTTCTTTTCTTTTTGTATATTATATATTTCTTTCAAACTATTTGAGATTATTTGAATCGAAGCTACAGTTATGGAGATTGGGATCCTAGTTTGTAGATTGCACATATTTAGAGTATTCTTAGGGATAGAATTCATTGATTGGTTAACTTGTGGACCTCAAATCGGCTATTTAAGTCAGCCAAGAATTGAGAGTGTTATAACACTTTATATATATTCTGTTAGGAGTTGCATTGTGCGTTTGTGTGTGTCAAAAATCTACAATTAGAATCTCATCACTAGTGAATGTATAAATGCTTGCAGTGGATGTGTCTTTGATAATATTGAATTACTTAGCATTTTATACTATGTTATTTTCTAATATGTTATTGAAATATGGAAATCTGAATAAATGATTTTCCCTGAGAGTTGTTATAGATGTTTATGCATAAAACCTTCACAAGGGTCATCACGCTCTAACTCTGTATGTAGAGAATATGTTTTTATTTGTAGGATGAGAAGTCACTTGTGTTGGGAATTATGATATGCACAACTATACATAGTTAATTGTGGAAATATTACATTTCTTTCTGATCTAGCACCTCTAATTATATGACATATTTGTGCACTGTGTTGTTATTTTTGTAGGCTAATGCCCCAATAATTAAGATCAACATGCACTAGGAAGTGATCTCCTTGTATAATGGCATTTTGTATTCAAACTGCACCATGTGGTTAATGAAAATGTCCAGTGAGAGGTGGAGTGAAAATGTGTCGAGGAAGATCGATTGTGTCTAACATCTGTAACATGCTCCCAGAGTCTCTGCCTAATGGATCGACCTATTTCTCCAATATAGGGAGTTCCACATGAACAATGAATCATCTAAACACCTTTCATGTCATTAGGGTTGATAGGGTCCTTAATAGACCCAAGAGAATTTCTAATAGTGTAGAGACGTTTGAAAGAAGCAGAGACATTAATTCTTCTAAGGACATGGGAAATTTTGTCCGCTGTCCCCTGGATAAATGGGAGATGGACCTTGGAAATAGAATCCACCCGAGTATGTTTTCCACTGAACCCTTTATATGCCTTTCGAAAGGCTTTAAGACCATGAGATCTACTATAACCATTATTTTCAAAAACTTCAAGAAGATGGGTCTTATTTGATTCCAAGGAGCCCTCGTTAGAGACTCTAAGAGCATGAGTCGCCAGAGTACATAAGACACCAAATTTCTGAGAAGGAAAATGACGGGAATAAGCATGGAGGTACTGTTATGTGTGAGTCTTCTTGCAAAAAACTCGGTGAGAAATAGAACCATCCTCATTTCTTGAGAGAAGGATATCAAGGAAAGGGAGGAAACCATCAACCTCCACTTCCATCGTGAATTTGATGGAATAAAAAAAGCGAGTTCAGGTACCCAACATGTATTATAGACTAAGAGACACGTTCACATATTCACAACCTATATTTTTTACTGTGCAAAGTCCTGTTTTAGACATTGTTTTGCAGAGAATATTGTGAACCATTGGAGTAGAAGTTTGGGAAATTGAGAGAGGTTTATCTCAAAAAAATATTCATTTATAATAAAATCACCTTTTAGACATGTATTATAGACTGAGAGATACATTCACATCTTCACAACCTATATTTATGACTGTGCAAAGTCTTGTTTTAGACATTGTTTTGCAGAGAATATTGTGAACCATTGGAGTAGAATTTTGGGAAACTAAGAGAGGTTTATCTCAAAAAAATATTCATTTATAATAAACTCTCAATTTTTATATATATATCTCGTATTGAGATATTAAAAGGGATAACGGGACCCTATTTTTCAGAATTTCAGCAGGAAAAAGCTCAAAGACAGTTAGTGACTTGGAGGGCACCTCATCAAATAAGAGTTTCTATCAAATTCCAATTTCTCTTCTTTGTCACCAGCAATCCACAAATATAGTGCAAAGCAGATTCACTTTTTTTTAATGTCCTATATTTCAATTCTATTTGTGTGACAAAGTTAGAGATATTTGTAATAAATCTTGATATTTTTTCAAGATATTTTAGTTTAGAATCTGTATAAATACTTCATCATTTGAAGTAATAGATGTTGGGATTTGTAATGGGAAATAATAACATTCATTGTAAAGTTGTTCAAACATTTTATCTTCCTTATAAAAGTGTATCAATTTCCAGATCTGATTACTGATGATGGGTAGTGATCAGACAAAAGAAGGCTAAATCATTCACCTGGTGTGTTGTGTAACCAGCTCCAAAAAGAGAAGAAAAGAGATATCAACGCCTTAGAAATGAGCCACTTCGAGGGGGAAACCTCCAATACATTACATAAATGAACAATTCTTGGATCCTACAAATGAACAAAACCTCCTTCTATATATAGGAGTCCATGGGGCCACAATATAATCTTAGTGGGCCACAATGTAATCCTAGCTGACCTGACAATAATAATGTAAGGGCACAATAATAACAATATGGGGGTTACAGGGGTACAAAAATAACAATAAGTGGGGCTACACTAACATAATAAGGGACTACACTATTAATATAGGGGCTTAACATGCCCCTCTCCTTCAAACAAGTGTTGTCCTCAATGCTTGATTATTTCTTGATGCTTCTGTATAAAATTCTCATCGTCCCATGTGGAATATTCTACAGGAAAGTTCTTCCACTTGCTGAGATACTTTGAAATTGATTGTACTTGTCGATTTCTTATTTCTGTGACTGCTTCAGAACTTCTTTCGATGTGATATTGATCTTCCAGTTGTTTCATTTGATTTTTCACCAAAGTTAGGTTATCCTTTGAGAGTTGGAGAACTTGTTGTTGATGCTCATTGTGATATTCCACTACTTTATCATCCATAATAGATTTTATTTGATCCTTCAAACCATCCAAATTAGCCTCCATTTTTTCTTTTAAACCATCTATGTCATCTTCGGTTGCTCTTCTTAAGATCGAAATTTGTTGCACTTGGTACCGTAATTTTGATATCTCATATTGCAATTCTTCCTCCTCATGCGTCATAGTATAGCTTTCTGAGGGCTTAATGGGTATGGAATTATTTTTTGGAGGCATAATAGAACCCATTACTGAAAAAAATTCTTCAATATGCCCTTGGAACCAATTCAACTTGATTCTTCAAACAAGACTTATGCAATTCGGAATAAACAATACACACCTTTTTCTTTCTTTTGAAGAGCTCGATATTGAAATTGTGTTATCTCTATGATTTTGGATCTTCAATATCTAAAATTTAGCACTGAAGTAGCCCTCTGAATTCTCTTTTGAATGCCATAGGTCTGACCTGATTTGGATTCTCCAAGACAAAGTTGTGTCCAATCTCCCACAATGACCTAATTATGGACTGGTTCAGTAGAGCGAATTTGTATGACTTTCCATGTGTCATTGTTTCGTCCTTTGTCTCTAAAATTGATAACCAAGAAACTGCAGTCTGTGTACTTGCAACCAATTTTTACGGCACTCCAATCCGATGCCCAGAGAGAGAGTTATTGAAATTTTCCCACGATCACCTGTTTGAGATTCAATTCAGGAGCCTGAAAAAGCACTACCTTCCATAGATTATATCTCCAAAAATATTGCGAACCAAGCTCTGAAATTTTTTGAAGAATTTTCTCAGGATTTCAGCTTCGCACCATAGGAATTTCAGATTTTGAACCTTCGTAGAAAACAAGTTATAGTGCAAATTCCACGATGACCTGTTTAGGAGCCTGAAAAAAGACCTAAATTCCACAGATCATATCTCCGAAAATATTGCGAACCAGGCTCTGAAATTTTTAGACAATATTCCTCAGGATTTCGGCTTCGCACCTTAAATATTTCAGCTTCTGAAACTTCGTAGAAAAAAATTTATAGCAAAAATTCCTCGATGACCTGTTTGGAGCAGCGAAACCCTAGAATCCCAAGCTCTGATACCAAATGTTGTGTAACCAGCTCCAAAAAGAGAAGAAAAGAGATATAAACGCCTTAGAAATGAGCCACTTCGAGGGGGTAACCTCCAATACATTACATAAAATGAACAATTCTTGGATGATACAATTTACAAAACCTCCTTTCTATATATAGGAGTCCATGGGGCCATAATGTAATCCTAGTGGGCCACAATGTAATCCTAGCCGACCTAACAATAATAATTTAAGGGCACAATAATAACAAAATGGGGGTTACAAGGGTACAATAATAACAATAAGGGGGGCTACACTAACATAATAAGGGACTACACTATTAATATAGGGGCTTAACATGGTGACTCCATGCTCAAAGTATCCAGAGCTTCAAAGTTTTAGGGGGACTTTATTGTCAAATAATCTAGATTTTAGAGCATTCGTGGCAACTCCATTACACGTTGATAATATTTCTTGCTAAACAAGATGACAGGGTATGTGGAAAATCCTTTATCTTGTGAAGTTTTAAAATAATTTAGGGATAAGTTAGAAAAGTTTCAAATTGGTGAATATTTTTTAACGGTCGTGTTTCATTGTTTGAAATCGAAAAAAAATTCTCCTAGAAGTAAAATTTGTTTTCTTGAGTTAGTTTCTGAAATATTCGAGAAGGGTATTGAACTTTTGGATTTTCAGATTCATTCATATAATTTACAATATCCTAAACAATTCTTGGAAAATCTTCCTCATCCAAAACAATAGGATATTATACTGCCTTTGTTTTGTAGATTGATGAGAATTATGTTTTCAAGTACAAGATTGAAATTGTAGAATTAGAGTCAGGTGTTATAGGTCAATTTGGGCACCATTGCCAATGACCTGGTTAACTGGACATCATCTCTAGGACCAATGATCAAGTGTCTATCATTCCCGATCATTTTAGTTGCTACATGCCCTAAGATAAGAAACTCAAGCAAGACTTTCATCAAGAAAAGTTTTCCAAGGTTTGAAGCTTATTATATAGCATATGAGAGCTCACCAACGCAGGCTCTAAGGGGCCTAAGTGCGTTGCATATGCAGGTATCCTCATGCAAGGATTCTCTGCAAATCACTTCCCGAAATTCACAAGTGCGTTGGTCACATTGGGAGCGAAATTCTTATAGTTCCAGAATCTCCACTTAGCAAGTGCCTTCTAGAAGAGTTAACATGTGTCAAGCTTCGGATCCAAATGTCCATTTGACATCTACATGACTGGAAATATTTCTTGCCTATTATTGGAAACTAATTGATTGCAAAACAACCTACAGTTCATATATAAATTGAGAACAAATCTAAGTGCTTGAGGAGGAAGAATTTGAGTAGAGAAATGCTGGATAATTTTCAATTGAGAGCTAGATTTGTGTAGCTGTTGCTGGAGAGATTTATACTATGATGAGGCTTGGGAACGTTGCTGGAAGGTCACTTCAAATCAGTCACTAGGTTGTAGCCTCTCCTTCTATCATCAATAAAGATTACTGATTATTTTTCCCTATATGCATTTGTATTGACTTTGATTTTCCATATTGCAAGATCTTGGTTGATGTATATGATTTATGCTTTACTAATTTAGCTAAATAGCTTGAATAGATATTTATATTATTGCATATTCTATTTTTTCAGTGTTCTTTCTTGCAGGAAGCATTCCGCAAAAACCGCTTGAATTTGAAGCTGAAACAGAAGCAACAGAAGGAGCCATTTGGAAGCGACTGATCAAGTAAGCCTCCAATCTTCTATGTATATCTATTCTGAGTTAGGAAAAATATTCATATAGTCTTTCACCTGTTGTTATATACTAGCACCTATCTAGGGAAGTGTGATTTATCCGTAATTCAAAATTCTGGCTCAACAAATTGGCGTCTCCACTGGGGATAATTTCTCTTAGTTCTAGGTGTTTAAGCCTCTGATTTGCCTTGTTTATCCACCCAGTAGTTGTTACTCATAAATATTAAAATTTTTCAAAGCCAAATTAGCAAAGAAAGTGAGTTAAACAGTAGTATTTTTCTTTGTATACTACGCCCAATGCACCGTTATACTAGACACAATGCTTTGCAGAGCACTGTCTCCCTTCCTAGCCTACCTTGCAGAGCATTGTCTCTCCTTGGAGACTGCGTTGACTCCTGAAAACACCCAAATTCCATTGAATTTTCCTTTGAAACTTGCTTCAGTTTTGTTTGCTGCTATGTTTTGAAATTTTTGATCCTCAATTGACTAGTGACTCTATATACTTATTCCTCCTTTGACTGAAAATTTGTTCAATCTTTGTTTAAAAAGTTTCTCTTTATCATTGACAAGTTGATTTCAAAGTAATTTTTATGGTCGCATTAAGATACATTTGCTTTCAAAATAGGAAGTTGTCATAAAATATTCATTTCCTTGATAGGAGAAATTGTTGTTGAAATCCTCATTTTTCCTTCAAAAGAGAAATTGTTGTTTGTATTCTTCGTTTCTCGCAAGTAAAAAACATTTGAACTGTTGATTTGATGCACTTAGTTTTTTTTCTACATTCATAACACTAAAGAAACTGAAAAGAAAAACTTGCATTTGCATGTAGAATAATGTGTGTTTTTCAAAAAGAACATTAGAAAATCTACATTTAGTTTGGGCTCATTGATTTGTTTTTTTCATCAATTTGCTTGCTCACAAATTATTTTCTCTCTTCCCTTAGTAGCAAGGTTCTTCATTGAAAAAGCTGAAAGTGAAATATTGTTTATCATTCTTAGCTTTCATTTTAGGAATTTCATACACATCATCACGGTGAACCTTTGAAAGGAAAATTGTTAAGCAAGGTCAACATAAAATTAATCTCAATTTACTTAAAAACGCATTGGAGCCATAACGATAACATTTTCGGCATCGTAAAACATAGTAGTTGTCGTTAACTTGTCTATGATACATTCTGAGTGTGATACCTCACTCCACGTACGTAAGTATATCGTAGCTCATCCATGTAATTTTAGGTATATCAGGCGGTGTTATAGTACGATAAGTATAAAGGGGTGCTCTCACTATGTGTTTTCACATCAGAAAATGCTAATATGGACATGTACCTCCACGTACCATCGGGTATATTTGGGAGGAAAAATTTTAGGTGCTATCCATCCATAGTGAACCAAGTCGGCCACCTTGAAATTGTGATACACCGAACACAACATTCGGAAAGATTACCTGCCTGTACTTCTTGGTTCGCCAAGAGGTTTCTATAGTTCACAATTTCTTGGTAAACCCTTTTTCCTAGCATTACCCTCTTTTTGTTTATTTTTTTTTTAGTTAAAATAAATAAGTAATCGTGGAAGAAAAAAATTCTATCCGCCATCGTTCGCGTAGATTAGCTTTAAAACCACCTTTACCACCAGAAGTTGCTTTTGGTAGGCGAAGGTGATCACGATTTGCCAAATCAAGTACAATCTGTACCTCTGGTGAAAAATTATCTTTTAAACTAGAGTTAACTCAAATTTTTTCCACATATCCCAGTTCGTTTACTGTTGTCAAAATGGAATCTTCACAGCTACTCATGGTCATGATCCATTCAATCAGTGAGACCATACCTCCTGGACCTGACGTTGTTCAATCACAAATTGATCTAGATACTATCTCTTCTTTGCTAGAACATCTGAATCCTGAAGTCGAACAACTGGAAGTTGTTCCTACCTTGGTCATCCCACAAATTTTTGTAGCTATTTAATCTCCCATATCACACAGTCAACCATTTGAATATATTTTGGGCCTAACGGTGAAGTTTTTCCTCCTGGTTTAATTGTGATTGAAGAAATCCCACAAGACGATACACCTTTAACTCCAACCCATTTTGGGGGGGACCTTTACCTGTACGAGTCTTTTCTTCAATCGTTTCCATCTGATTTTTTTGATCATGTTCCCGTTCAATCTCCGATTGATTTTTGAGGGTATACATTTGGTCAAATAACCATGTCTGAACAAACATATTCAGTTAGGTCTGCTGCTCCAATTAAGTCAGCTCCTACCCTCACTACTCCATCGATGTTCACAACCTCACCAGAGTCCAACAGGTTACAAATAATTATCTGGCATTTTCTCTGGTGCATCTTCACGATCATGGTATTTGCCAATGTCATCATCCGGAATCCTATCTGGATCCTCTCCTTGGTGGTTGGTGATACAAAATATGTTACCCTCGGACATTCCTAAATTCAATGAAAACCCTAGATAATACCCATCAACGCATGTTATAACTTATCATTTGTGGTATTCATCAAACTTTTTAAATTATGACTCCGTTAGACTACGTATTTTCTAGCACACACTCATTCGTCCAACTGCACAATGAGGATGGTTCTTTTACAGTGTCAACCTCGTTAAAAAGTGAAACAAATTATGAGGATGGTTTGTTTTTTTGTGTCAACCTCGTTAAAAAATGAAGCAAGTGCCTATGAGGATAGTTCTTTTTTCTTGTGTTAACCTCATTAAAAAAAGAAACAAGTGCCTTTGAGGAAAGTTCTTTTACTGTGTAAAGCTCGTTAAAAAAATGAAACAGGTCATGAGCATAGTTATTTTCTTGTGTCAAGCTCGTTAAAAAATGAAACAAATCCTATCCTAATTACGACGAGTCTTCCATCTAATCTCATAAATGAACCTTCATTCCATCCAGCTATTAGTAACTAGTAATCAAATTAGATGAATGAAATGAAGCTCGAGGGGCACCTACTCTTGCAGGGGGCATTCAAAACATTCTTACTAATTGCACGCAATCAAAATTTTAAGTCTGTGGGAAAAATAGGTTCAGAGCTCCCAAATGAAAATGATAACTATGGAATGGTAAAAATGAATAGTGAAACTACTTTTAATAGTCATTTAATTATTTTCAAATTGAATATATTGCTATGACTATAGTTTTATTCTATTTTTATCATGAAACAGGTATTTTTAATCCATTTGATGTTGTTTTGAACAGGTTTTACAACTGATGAAAAGATTAGTCGTGCAGATTTATTTTAAGAATGATTTGACCAGAAAGAATACTTTTTCTCCTTATTTTTCAAGCTTTGTTAAAAACGAAAAAGGATTTGAAGCGCACTTTTATCTCTTTTTCGAGCTTTGATAATAGCGAAAAAGGAACCCCTGGAGTCTTCTTTCAGCTCTTTTCAAACTCCAATAATGTGAAAATATTGCCGAGCACTTGTCTTTTCGAGCTCGTTAAAGTAAATGAATTGATATCTACTCAGTATAAGTTTAACCCTTTTCCGCACTAAGATAAATTGTTTATGAAAAATGAATACCTTGGTTAAACATGACCAAAGAGGTTCTCTTAGATATTATTTTACACTTTTTTGGGTCTGAGAGACAAATGTATGAAAAATTACTTATGGAGTTCTCTTTCGTCCTCTTTTTTAGACTCTCTAAATATGAAAAAGGACCAGGCTATCACTATCGTTAAGCTCGTTAAAACATAAAATAGCAATAGGCTTGTCGATCATAGAAATAATCAAATTTCATTCATTGCTAAACTCATTAAATTATTAAATAGTGATACTTTATTCACTCGAAGGGTTGAATTATAGATCAAGAAAATGTTATCCTCCTAAAGCTTGTTAAAAATAAAGAGGTACTGGTTGAAAAATGACTGGGGAAAATTTGGGAAAAGTGAGAAAATTTTATTTTTGGTAGCAAGTCGCTCTTGAACATGACACTTCTTTCACTCCATGTCTATGATTGTTTGGGTTGGGAAATCATCTTGACGGTTCATTCACACCTATGGTTCATCATACCTTCACTTTGGTTTTGGGTCAATGCTGCCAACTCATCATAGTGTCGCCGATATGTTCAAGAGAATTCATCTAGTGATTTAAAACTCATCCTTCTGCAATACTCATAAACCTTAATTTTCATGACCGTCATCCCTGAAAATTTCTATATCAAGTCATGCCCTTGTCTCCAAAATCAGTAACTCCAGTTTTGCAATAAGGTGACTTCCTGTCGATGATAAATCAATATCCAGGAAGTTCACTTAGAAACATCATATTCTAGTACTATGAGCCTTGTTACATCATTGAAAATATCCTCGCTTCCAGACCTTTGACCGAAATATTTTGTTTGTTGTTCGACATCAAATCATCTATTCACGCCTTATAAAATGTACTACGGTACCTTGAGGGTCATTGACATTAATGGTGGTTCTGTCACATTTGTTAATAGCTCACATCATTGGATGTTAATCAAATGATGTCTTTCCATGTTCGACTACAAATCATATATTCCCATGGCTAGACTTGTACCCGAATGATCAAGTGAACGACATAAGAAGACCCCGGATCTAGTTTTAGCCATCCGAGCTACGATTTCAGGATTTTTGTACACATCATCTGTATGGTGACCTTACATGCATATTGTCATCAAAAAATGGGCCTATATCTGTAGGTATGTCTACATCTGGGCAACATTCCAATAAAGATGACTTTCTGAATTATGTACATATTATTAGATTGTTTTATCTGATGAACATGGGAATACCTACCCTCAATAATTATGATCAAAGAGGATATATCATGATGTAATGTATTGTAATATTGATGCAGGTGACCACTCTGCTTCGTTTCCAGGCTCATCATAATGTAAAGCATCTCAAACAAATGTTCTTATTGTTTGGATCTCATGCTTTAGGGGGCAATTGTTATAGGTCAATTTGGGCAGCATTCCCAATGACCTGGTTAACTGGACATCATCTCTAGGACCAATGATAAAGGGTCTATAATTCCCTCTCATTTCAGTTGCTACATGCCCTAAGACAAGAAACAAGAAAAATCAAGCAAGACTTTCATCAAGCAAAGGTTTCCAAGGTTTGAAGCTTATTATATAGCATATGAGAGCTCACCAAAATAGGCTATAAGTGGCATAAATGCATTGCATATTCATGTAGCCCCATGCAAGGCTACTCTACAAAGAACTTCCTGACATTCACAGGTGCGTTGGTCACATTGGGAGCAAAATTCTCATTGTTCTGGAATGTCCACTTGGCCAGTGCCTTCTAGAAGAGTTCACATGTGTCGAGCTTCGGATCCAAGTGTCCATTTGACATCTACATGACTGGAAACATGTCTTGCCTATTATTGGAAAGTCATTGATTGAAAAAGAACCTATAGTTCATCTATAAATTGAGAATAGATCTAAGTGCTTGAGGAGGAAGAATTTGTGTAGAGAAATGTTGGAGAATTTTCAATTGAGAGCTAGATTTGTGTAGTTGCTACTGGAGAGATTTATACAGTGATGAGGCTTGGGAACGTTGCTGGAAGGTCACTTCAAATTATTCACTATGTCGTAACCTCTCCTTCTATCATCAATAAAGAGTACTGATTATTTTTCCCTATATGCATATGTATTGACTTTGATTTTACATATTGCAATATCTTGGTTGATGTATATGGTTTATGCTTTACTAATTTAGCTAACTAGCTTAAATATATATCTATATTATTGCCTCTTCTACTGTTTCAGTGTTCTTTCTTGCAGGAAGCATTCTACACAAACCACTTGAATTTGAAGTTGCAACAGAAGCGACAGAAGGAGCCATTTGGAAGCGACTGATCAAGTAAGCCTCCAATCCTCTCTGTGTATCTATTTTGAGTTAGGAAAAATAGTCGTATAGTCTTTCACATGTTTTTCTAGACTAGCACCTGTCTAGGGAAGCGTGATTTATCCGTAATTCACAATTTTGGCCCAACATCAGGGTTTAACCTTGAGGATACTGCCATATGAGGAGGTAACTGCACAAAATATAATATGAATTTGATCGGGGGTGTACATGGATTTATACATGGAGTTGAGACCATTAGGATTCACTTCCCAATGTCTTGTATACTTCCTTATTTCCTAATTTACAATATTATAAAATTTCACCCAATCCCTTAGGATTAGGTGTCAACATTTCCCCCCTTAATCTGAAGGGATGTTGGCGATTCCAATCATCGTTCTGAATTTTTCAAACTTTTCTCTTCCAAGCGCTTTGATGAAGATGTTTGTAGTCTGCTCATTTGTGGAACTATGATGTAGATGGATAGTTTTGGCCTCAACATGATGTCGAATCACATGGTATTTGGTAATTATGTGCTTCGTTCTATTATGGAACTTTGGGTTCTTGGCCAACTTTATAGCAGAAGTGTTATCGATCATGAGTGGAGTTGAATGCATTTGTTTCATCTGCAAATCTTATAGGATTTTCCTAAATAACACAATTTCCTTTGTCGATTCATTTACTTCACATATTTTGCCTCAGTTGTGGAATCTGCTGGTACTAACTATTTGTGTGATTTGAAGGAGAAAACTCTTGATCCAAAACTCATAGTACAACCTGAAGTAGATACCCCAATTTCTTTGTCCCCATCAAATTATGAATCAGAGTATCTGATCAAGCTGAAGTCACCCACCTGTGTATATTTGAGTCCAAAGTCTTGAGTCCCCTTCAAGTACTTTAGAACTATTTTTGCAGCATACCAATGTACTTCACAAGGTTTTTGCATAAACATGGAGAGGATTCCAACAACAAATGATATGTTTGGTCTGGTAGTAGTCAGGTAGATGAGACTTCCTACAAGCTGTCTATACCTTGTTGCATCCTCAAATTCCTTCCCTTAAATGGATGTGAGCTTCAAGTTTTGTTCCATTGGAGTGTTCAAAGGATTTCATTCATCCATGCCAAACTTGTTGAAAAGATCCCCAATGCACTTCTTTTTAGAAATGAATATAAATTTAGGATGTTGAGTTACATCAATACCAAGATAGTAGTGAACATAGCCCAAATCAAACATTTCAAAGCCTTTCTTCAATTCTTTCTTTCTGGATGCAATTTAACTCTCATCGTTCCCTATCATCAAAAGATAATCTACATACACCAAAATATATACAACTATTTTCCCAAATTTCTTAACAAACAAAGTTGCATCATTAAGTTTAAAATGTTTGAAGTTAAGTTTCAGAAGATGCTCAGTTAATTTCTCATACCAAGCTTGTGGTGCTTCCTTGAGGCCATACAAGGATTTTATAAGCTTGCATACTTTGTGATCTTGGTCCTTCACAAAAAATCCTTATGGCTGGGACATAAAAACCTTATCCTTTAGATCTCATTCAAAAAGGAAGTTTTTACATCCATCTAATGGACTTTCCAACCCTTCTGAGCTGCTAAGGCAAAGAGTGTCCGAATGGTGGCCCATTTTGCTGTGGGGGAAAAGTTTCCTCAGAATCAACCCCTTCTTTCTGTGAAAACAAATTTTCCACAAGCCTGGTTTTGTGCTTGTCAAGTTAGCCATTTTCTTTGTACTTGTTCATGTAGAAGAACTTGCATCCAATTGGTTTGGTTCCCAATGGACGATTGACTAGCTTCCAAGAGCCTTTATTTATCAAGGCATCATACTCCTTTTGCATTGCTTCATTCCATTCATCATGAGAAGCGACTTCTTTGAAGGAAGTTGGTTCAAGATCTGTAGAAAATTTCTGTTCACAATTATAAGAAATATACATATCAATAGGTGAATTAGAATTATCTATGTCACCTCCATTTTTCCTGGTAGAACTTCTTATTCCTGTCTTTCCAACCTCATTGGGAAAAACATTTTCTAGTGTATTTGTCAGCCATTTTGGGGGACCTTTATGAGATGGCCCAAGCTGCTTATTTGACTGATTTGGAATTGAGTCAAGATTCAATCTCCCAATTTTGTCAATCACATCATTCAAGGTGTCATTCGTGGTTGGTTCTTCATGTGGGGGAGAGAGTGCTTCATAAGATGATTCCATAGATTTATTTAGTATAGGAATCCCCCCTTCAACATGTGGAATATTATTATCAAATTCTTGAAATGACTTTGCATGTGTGAATCTATCCAAGTGATCAAGTTTCCGCTCAAAAATATTCTCAGTTTTGGAAGATTCAAGGAATATGACATCTCTAGATACTACAAAATTCTTATTGACTTCATCATAGAGATGATATCCTTTGGAGGTATTTTAATACCCCAAGAAGATACATTTTCGACTTCTAGCACCAAATTTATTTATTTGTAACTTAGGTATCAAAGCATAATAGGTGGAACTAAAGACCCTGAAATGATTTACCAAAGGAATGTGGCCATGCCACATTTCATAAGGAGTTTTGTTTATGATTGAATTAGAAGGACACCTATTATTTATGTACACAACATATAGAAATGCATCAGGCCAAAACATCAATTTTAAATTCTTAAAAAACGTCATGGAGTGAACCATATTTAAAATTGTCCTGTTCATTCTTTCAGCTACACCATTCTGTTGGGGATTATAGGGCACAGTTGTTTGATGTTTGATCCCATGTTGGTGAAGATAGTTTTCAAATTCGTTTTAAGTGTATTCTTTTCCATTATCAATGTTCAAAGACAATAAGTGTCATCATATATTTATTTCCATTTGCAGAAGAAATAGGCACGGGGCCATATAAATTTGAATAAATAAGGTCATGTTTTCTATGTTCTCTCATTGAAAGGATTGTTTTCTATGATTTCCTAGATTACAAGCATCACATTGCTTAAGTTTCATAGGAATTGTAGGCAATCCAGTAACACCATTTTTCTTCAACAATCGAAGGCTGTTATAGTTTAAGTGTCCAGATCTAGCATGCCATAAAAGCCTTGATGGGAATATACCTTCATCATGATGAGAACTAAATGCAAAGTTTTGTGCATGAACAGAGGTACCTTGTAGCTTTAGGAGTCTTCCTTCTTATATTCCCTTCATGAAAATTGAGATATCTAATGCTTTTCTGACCTCAACCTTTCCATCAAACATGTGAATGGAGTGTCCTTGTTGGAGGATGTGGACCAAGGACAACAAGTTTCTCCTCAACTCAGGGAGGTATAGAACCTCATGTAGAAGATGGTCTGGAAGACCAGGCTAATTAAGCCTAGTTGTGCCAAGACCTAATGGCTTGAGTTTAGATTTATCTGGGAAGCATACTGCTCCATAAGCCTTGTCAGTAAATTCTTCAAAAAATATTTTCTAAAATTCATGTGACATTTTGCTCCCAAATCTAGAAACCAATCATTTCTCTAAGAAGTAATTGAAACATCAAACAAGTCTTCAGTTACTCCAATGTTACAATGTGCTACAACACAATGAGTGGATTCAGTTGCTTTACCTTTGTCTCTATCATGAGTTTTACCTTTTTCTTGATTTCTTTTCTTCTCAATTTTGTCAGAAGGCAACTTTCATGTAGATGCATCATGCCAATATTTATTGCAGCATATGCAATGAAGATCATATTTTTCACTTTGAGTTTTTTTGCCCCCCTTCCTCTAAAATTCCTTCTTCCTCTTCCTCTAGAAGAATCTCGAGCATTATTCTTCTCTCTATGTGTGAAACATACAGCTTATTCAGAAGACAGAGGGGCTTTGTTCTTTCCAAAATCCTTCGCTCTTTCTGAAAACTTTTTCTCAAGGGAATCAAAGGTGATATTCATGAGGTTTCCACTTTCTTGCAATGACTCAAGGTAATGTGAGTAAGTGGGAAAAAATTCCTTAACACAAGCTATGAGAGGTATTTCAACTTCTACACTAGTATTCTTAATGTCATGCATGATAGATCTTACTTCTGATGCTAAAGAAAGAGGGTCATCATTTTTCAATTCAAGGTTGAACAACTTAATAATTCATTGAATAATTTCAATTTCTGAGGGTGATTCATAGAGTTATTTTAATTTTCTGAAGGATTCATAGGAATTTGAAAATATTTTAATATGGCGACTCACCTCTTCATTTACAGAAGCTGCAATCAAGGCATAGGCCTTGCAATTCTTGTTTTCCCAAATGGTGATATCCTTGTCTGAGGTGGGCTTTGTCGGTGGATTGTCTCCTTCTCCTTCACAAATTACTCTCCAAAACTCATTAAAAATGAGAGTATGCTTGATTTTCCGAGACCATTCAGGATATTTCTCCTTGTCGGAGAGAACAACTCCCACAATGGATATGAGAGAATGCATTGTGACTTTTGAAAAAAAATCTATTGGAAAAAGGCTCAATTTTGGGGTAAAATGTAATTTGCTGCAAAAAAATCAATTCTGGAGTGAAAATTGCACTCTGCTATAAAAAGTTAATTCTGGTAAAAAAGTGTATTCTGCTGTAAAAAAACAGTTTTTGATTTTTGTTTTTGTAAATAAAAATGAGATTTTTTTTTTGTAAAGGGGATGTCACACCTGGGGGAGGTTGACTTGAGGAGGGTCAAACCTGGGGGATGTTGACATGGGGGAAATGGGTTAGGGGGAGGTGAGGGAGAGGGGGACGAGAACAGGGAAGAGTGGGAAAGTTCTGCGGGGACGGGGGAGGGGCTGCAGGGATGGGGGAGAGGTGAGGGGTAGGGAGACGAGAACATTGAGGAGCGGGAGAGGTGATAGGGGAGAGGTGAAGGGTAGGGGGACCGGAACAATGAGGAGTGGGAGAGGTCTGTGGAGACGAGGGAGGGGTTGTAGGGATGGGGGAGACGTGAGGTGGAAAGGGACGGGAAAGGGGAGTAGTAGGGAGGTGAGGGGGAGGGTAGAGCGGGGGAGTGATGAGCAGAACAAGGATGATGATCAGAAGAGATGTGAGAAGTGGGAGAGAGTGGTGAGTGATGACAAAGCTACAGCTGTGGTTGCGGCTGCGACTGTGGCTGTGGCTGTGGTTGTGGCTGTGGAAATGGATGAGAAAAAAAATGCAGCAAGATTCAATATTCCAATGGGAGTAGCAATATCGCCCCAAAAAAATGAATGCGTAATACAAAACTGTGAGATATGGGCCCAAAAAAAATCAAATACACATATTTTCAAATAGAATTTGTAGGAATATGGTAGTCTATAAAAATGTAGAACAAAGACAGGAGGGAGTTACACCAAGGGAAAGAATTCCAAAAAATGGCTGGCATTGATACCATGTCAGACCAGGAGGTAACTCCACAAAATAGAATATATATTTGATAGAGGGTGTACATGAATTTATAAATGGAGGTGAGACCATTGCGATTCATTTCCCAATGTCTCTTAGACTTCCTTATTTCCTAATTTACACTATTATACAATTTCACCCAATCCCTTAGGATTAGGTGTCAACAGATACAACTGATGAAATCATCCATGATCGATTGGTCATTCAAGGCCTAAAAGGTAACCTAATAAATCATGTTTTTATTGATCCTATAGCAGACTACATGGAGGTTCTTTTTAGCTTAAGTTTTCAACCATATTTTCACTATAAGGACTAGATCCATCAGCAGTTGCCATTACATGTTACAACTTTTATTTTGTGGACAAATAGTCAAGTTGTCCTTTTGATTATGCAAACAAGTATTGAATTAGTCCACTTATTTCAAAAACTACTTGACTGGATTCATTTCCATTTTTTTATTAGTTGATTCAACATGATTTTCAGCAGTATAGGGTAGGTAGCAGTGTGCAAATAAGCTCGATTCTTTGACCATTTTCCCAAGAATTATTTCAAGTTTCAGTTCAGTGTGTTATAGATTTCAATTTGTAGAAAGGTTTTGATTTCAGTTTTAGATTTTTAGTCACAAAGATTTTATGGCAGAGAATGTCGCAGACTTGGGATCAGCCCAATGGATCAGGCTACTAGTCTACAATGTTCTTGGAACCTCATAGGGAGAGTGCCATCCCTAGCTATAACCTATGTTAGGGTCCTATAATTTTTATAGGGTCACTTGATTATAGCTGATGATTATTATATTTGAGATGTTGTAAATAAAATTCCATGTTGTAAATTATTTCCAAAAAACGTCAAAACCTTAAGAAAAATAAAAAAATATGCTTGCAAGTCAAAATGAAGCATTAGAGGATAATTAACTATGTTTAGATTAAATTAATCACATCATTTAAATTTGATTAAATAAATTGTAATAAGGCTTTGGTACTATAGTTTGATTTTATTATAAAGTTGAAAGAGACAAAAGGCTTTTGTCGTATCTGGTTAAATGGTGCGCTCTTATCCATTGTCCAATCATCACTTTGTCAGATCAATGACTGATAGTAATACAGAAGTGTCCTCAGACACGTAATTTTATTGATAATGGAAAATAAATTACATAAAAATTACACGCCATTAACACACATAAAAACACACAGTTTTAGACACAAACACATTCATGGCGGAAAAGGCTTCAGTCTCACGACTTCCTCACATATTCACTCATTATTAAAGTCTCACAACTTCCTCACATATTCTCTCATTATTAAAAGAATGTAATATTATAATTAAATAGATGAGGAGACTAGGTCTCAAGATAGTGCATTCTATCTTGGACTCTTTGGTTGAGACAATTTCTCAACCATACACACACCAATATAGGAGCTACCTAAACTACTAACTTAGAGGAACAACCCAATCTAGAGAGTTAGGAAAAAATTCCTAACTTTTAATATCTAATTTATTTTTGATTTATAATTGTTTTATGAGAGAGGCTAACAGATAACACTTTTTGGCCCCCCTTGCCCATTCTAGCTTTATCGGCGAAGGGGGGAATTCGAAAAGGTGGTTTCACTCACCCAGTCCCACGTGACGTGTCAGCCCTACATTATTTCACACCCCCCACTCTCAATACCATATACCACTCCTACACCCCTCTGAAAATGGTTTTCGCCCCTCCCGCAATAATTCACACTCCTGACTATGTCACCCTTCACTTCCGCTCCAACTCCACTCCCCTACTGCCATGTATCTCCTCTCACCTGATCCCATTTCCGCACCTTCCTTTCATTCTCACACGTCAACTATTTCTACCAACCATGTGCCTCCACATCATTCCTCACCTCATGCCTCCATGTCATATGTTCGTTTGATGGTTAGTTAAAACTATGTTTTTTACCTATAAAACACAGTAATTTTAAACATGTTTAAAAAAAAACTAAAAAATAAGTTTCAAAAATTGAAAGAGGTTTTTTTTTTAACATACTCATATATAAAAACCTCTCTCATTTTTCTAACACCTGTTATGGTTTGGGATATTCGAAGGAATATTTGCAGGAATATTTGCAGGAATAGTTTCCCAATTTTTCCTATTTTTAGTCAGTATTTTCAAATACGGTTTCCACGCAGGTGGAAATGAATTTTAAAAAAATGAATGAGGTCTTTTTTTCTAACATTCATATGTACAAAAATGTCTCTCCATTGTTACACATACATTATGGTTTGGGAGATGTGAAAGAATATTTGAAGGAACATTTTTCACAAATGTCCTATTTATTCATATGTTTACGAAACAGATTGTAGCCAATAAGAGATGAATATTGAGAAACTGGACGAGGTTTGTGTTCCTAAGATTAAAAAATACAAAATATATCTCTACTTTTACACAGGTTTTACAGAATGAGAGAGACATTCACATCTTCACAGCCTAGTTTTCTGATTGGGCAAAGTCCTATTTTAGACACCTTTTTGCAGAGAATATTGTGAACAACTGGAGCATAATTTTGTGAAATAGAGATAGGTTTATCTCAAAAACATGTTCATCTACAATAACCTCTTTCACTTTTTAAATAGATATCTTGTATTGAGATATTAAAAGGGATAAGTGGACCCTATTTTTCATAATTTTGGGATGAAAAAGCTCAAAGACAGTTAGTGACTTGGATTCCACCTCATCAAATAAGAGTTTCTATCAAATTCGAATTTCTCTTCTTTGTCACCAGAAATCCACAAATATAGTGCCAAGTAGATTCATTAGTTTTGAATGGCTTATATTTCAGTTCTATTTTTGTAAAAAGTTAGAGATATTTGTAATAAATCTTGATATTTTTTCAAGACATTTTAGTTTAGAATTTGTATAAATACTTCATCATTTGGAGTAATAGATGTTGGGATTTGTAATGAGAAAGAATATAATTCATTGTAAAGTTTTTCACTGAGTTCAAGTGACCTTCATCAATAATACAAGGACATTCTTCACAGGATTCATGTGGTGTACGCATTGGTGATTTTTTTCTTCTATTCATGTGTTTATTCATTGTTTTCCTTCACAGTCATTTCTTAAAAGCTTAATTACATAACAAAAACTGTGACGAATAGTATTTTTTGTAAATATTGTTGGGTATGTGTTATATTATTTCCACGATTAGTCGCACACGTGCGGGGGTCATAGGGGGGGTGAAATCCCCCCTTGTACATTGCGTCATGCGTAGCAGGGGGGAAGTAGCCCCCCCTGTTCGAGGTCTGGGGCAGTGCCCTTGGAAAAAAAATTTGGACCCTATTTTTCTGTGGGAGGACCTGCCCATGGTTTTTTTCATGGGTTTTCACATGGTTTTGGGGCATGATGGTTTTAGGCCCCTGGTATTTTGTAGATCCAGTCAAGGGAACTACGGTTATGTTCTAATACAGGGTTAATGGATTGGGGTTTGTGTATGCTTTGGCATGTATATATATGTGTTGTAACACTAAAAGGAATATAATGAAAAAATCAAGATGGTCATCTCAATTTGGGATCCAGGAGAAAATCTTCGTGTATATCTGTTTTATGTTTTATGCTCTCGCTATTTTTTATTTTCTGTTTTTAAGATTCATTTGTAGATAATTTTTGTACAAGGTTAAAACCTACAAAGATCACCCTATTCTGGTTGTCTGAAATTTATATGTTTTCTGCTGAAGTAAAATTAAGAAATTATTCATTGCTCCTTAGTTTCTACTGAACCTTTCATTTCTCCTATTTCATATTCATTTAAAAATTCTGAAAGATCCAAGTAGTGCAACCTAGCTTGCCCTATGAAACTCCTTCGAATTTTGATGCAAATTCTGTTAGCTATTTTGACTCGCCCAATGGCCTTCCCTTGTTGTTCCAACCAAAGAAATTCAAAAACCAAACTTTGAGCCCACTAACTAGCCTAAAATTCACATAAAACAGCTAAATTTTACAGAGAGATCCCTCTCTTAAGCTGGCAGGGCTATATCCCAACTTCCAAAGTAGTTTTGATGTTACCTTCGATATTTTTTATCCATCCTTGAAATTATGTAGTACTAACATGACCGACACACCACACCAAAATAACAATTTTTTTCAATCATGCGTTTTCCAACGGTGTAGTGCATTTACATAATTCAAACACACAGGGGTTTTTTCCTTTATCAACATTTCACTTGTGCGCACCAGTGCGTTTTGGTAAATCCACGCACCGCGTCACATAAAAAAATATAAAAATAAATATTTGAAAATTTTAACTAAAGGTCCTTCAAATTTTTTAATAACAGACGGTGCGATAAGTAAAACATAGCACACCGGTTCGCCTTGTGACAATGATGCACCACAAAGCTAATTGTCACAACTCGGTGCATTTATAGAATGCACAGCGTGAAAAAAAATATTAATGCTTCAAATGGTATTTTAATGCGGTGTGTTCCCATAATATAGACGCACAGGGTCATTATGTTTATTTTTACATAATTCCCCGGTGCATTCCAGTAAAATTAACACACCACCAAATATAAAATAAATTGTTATTTTTGAAAAATTATAAATTGTTGGTGCGGTTGGAAACCAAAATGCACCATAAAAAATTTATTGTTATTGCAGTGAATTTTTTTCGATAGCGCACCGGGCTGTCACATTATCCGCTCGATGCAGTTTCCGTTAACACCGTTCACGACTCAACTTATAAATTAACAGGGAGCACTGGGAATGGTGCATCTGAACCACTCGAACGCACCGCGCAGGATTTTTTCTTCGAAAAAACAATGAATTCTAAGTCAATTTTCAAAATTAATCTGGTAAAATATTATGTTGGTGATAAACATAGACATTACCTACACATTTGCGCATCGAGGAGGCTTGTTTTCAACAGAGTAGTAAAAACAAAATTTTCCCATCGTTTTGCAAAATCCGAAGTCCACACACTGAGAAACAAATGGAAGAAATGTAGGAAATGGGAGCACCAATGGCAGGGCACCTCAAAGATTAAAAGTTCACACCGGTGCTTAAGATATCTACATGAATGTAGATAGTAAAAATAATTTTTAAGACGAGTAATTTTTTTTTAAATAAACCCTTTTTCGATGCGCTCATGTATGACACACACCTCACGGTTGTATCAATTGTGCACTGCATTTATTTAAATTAAAAAAGATATGGGTCGATGCATTAGGTAACATTAATCACCTCGAGGTTTCGTCGTTAGAGTATAGCACCAAAATTGGTGGAAATAATGTTTTTAACTTCACCCTTTTATGGTGCGTTGGATTATTGAGACACACGAAACTAGTTTCTACGGAGCACACCATGCTTCCTTTGAATAAAAACCCTATGCTAGTGTGTCATTGTACCTAAACCACATCAAGTTGTCGCCGTTACTATATAGCACTGAAATGGAGAAAATATTTTTTTAAATAAAACCCTCGTGCAGTGCTCTCAATTAATGAAACACACCGGGTTGGCAATATATGACTAGAATCGGGCGTGTTATATAAAAATCCCCATATATTATCATTAAATAAACACCCTACGTCGGGGCATCGTATCACCATAACTGCATCTGGGTGTCGTTGTTACAGTATAGCACCACAATGGTGAAAATATTTTTTTTTATTAACCAATTGGTCGATGCGCCTGATTAATTCGAGGCGCTGGGAAGGTTATATAGTGAGTGTCTCAGTGTGCCATTTGATCATACGCACTGGTGCGCTTTATTTAAAGCACACCATCATTTGTTTGAAAACTTTGTCACTATGCCCATCAACTTGTACTCATTGGTGCATTGTAAGGGAGGAATCGCTTATTAGACGCCTCGATGCGTCGTATGTATGAAGTGCATCATTGTTTTCGTAGTACTTAAAAATAACTTTGCAATGGTGCTTTAGCCTCTACTATGAACCAGTGTGTCACATATATATTAAGTGTATCGGTGCGTGTTATCATTATAAGTGCACCGTGAAAAAACATCTGCAAAAACATCCGCTCGCCAACCTCCTCTAGTGACCTCTGCTACAAACGGATATCTGGGATATTTTTATAAGGGATTCCACAAAAGCATCTGCTAGAGGGTCTTTTCCTTATAGTGATATTATTGAAAATTATGTATCTTTTTTATTTTTTCAAAATAAAAGAAGAATAAAATAAATGGGACAAGAATAGGGAAATTAAAGAAAATCTAGGCCGCTAAGAATTTTTTATTTTAAACTTAGATTTTTTGTATAAACATGCCATCAATGTTGGTTTTCATGTTTATAGAATTTATTTTTATTATTATTTTCTCTCTCTCTCTCTTTTGTTTTAAATAGAAAGTAGTTTGAATTTTAAGTTGGAGAGGAAGAAGAATCTTCCCTTACCATATCCAAATCAA